>PVKZ01003497.1:0-32086 GCA_004027375.1 Macroglossus sobrinus
AAAGAAAGAAAGAAAGAAAGAAAGAAAGAAAGAAAGAAAGAAAGAAAGAAAGAAAGAAAGAAAGAAAGAAAGAAAGAAAGAAAGAAAGGGAGAAAGAAAGAAAGGGAGAAAGGGAGAAAGGAAGAGAAAGGGAGAGAAAGGGAGAGAAAGGGAGAGAAAGGGAGAAAGGGAGAAAGGAAGAAAGAAAAAAGAGGAAGAAAGAGGAAGAAAGGAAGGAAGAAAGAAAGGAAGGAAGGAAAGAAGGAAGGAAGGAAGGAAGGAAGGAAGGAAGGAAGGAAGGAAGGAAGGAAGGAAGGAAGGAAGGAAGGAAGGAAGGAAGGAAGAAAGAAAGGAAGAAAGAAAGAAAGGAAGAAAGGAAGAAAGAAAGAAAATTCTATTTTATTTGCTGTTAATATAGATATATGACTTCTTTTATTTACTAATTGTTTAGTATTTTTTACAAACTTTTGCTTTTACATTTGCTTGTTTTTTTGTAGCTGTGTATCTTGTAAAGAACATACAACTGATTTTTTTGTTGTTAATCCTGTTGGCTAATTCTTATTCTTTTATTTTACATATATTTTAAAGATACATTTTTATTTTAAAATAGTTTAAGATTCACAAAAAATTGTGAAAATATTACAGACTTCTGGTTTCAGATCTTACTTATAAAGCTCTTGGAAGTGTCATTTCCATTCTTACAGAAAGAAAAAGTTGGGTAGATTAAAACTCAGTAATTATTCTTAGACTTACCTAAGAAATGAGGTTGTAGGGAAACAGCCACCCTAAACTCTGTAGATACAGGTTCATCCTGAGAAATAAAACAACTGAGATATTCTTACCAAGAGGAGAAACCACTAGACCCTATAAACTGTAGGAATACCTAAATAGTAATTTTGATAAATTGCTGGAGGCTAAATAAAGACTACCATAAAGCTGGTACTACTTAGAACCACTGTCTTGGAGGAAACCCCTATTTTTGTGAACTTTAATTCCAGAAACCTGCCAGGTTCTAACATTGAGGAACCAAAAATCATTCTTTCATGGGTCAGATATTGGGAGGAGAAGAGTAGCCATTGTGAACTCACCAAAGATTCTTCTCCATAGCAAGGTTCTGCTCTTCATGGAAAAGGACTTCACCAAAGGATAGTGCTGAGGCATTGTTCCAGCTGGGAGAGATTTGTATTTCTTTCCAGGTCTTTTGATTATTTGTTTCATCTAAAGAAAAAAAAATATATATATATAGTTATCAGAGCACAGGCTTCAAATAAATAAGTTGGGAATGGTGAAACAATGATAGGTAGTAAGGGGAAAGGGGAAAAAATCGATATTTCTGAAGTAGGGAAAAAAACACTTGTGAAGGCTATAGCCTGCAGACATAGGGTCATTAACAGACTGAGAGTTTGAAGGTTATAGAATGATTCCTATTTCCTAAACACTATGACCACACCAATAAGACTACAGTGTGATTTCAATAGATTACGGCTGAAAGAGCTTCAAGACAGACACTTTTTGAGAAGCAGTGCAAAGGGACACCCTAAACCAAGAAAAGAGACAAAAACGAGATACTAGATGAATTTGAGGCCTCTCATGAATATAGCTACAATAAACATTAACCACAGTCCATCTTTTAGCTAGATTGCAAAATGATTACCATAGTGTTGGCTAACACCCCCATCATGTCACGTAATTATCTTTTTTTTGTTGTTGTGAGAACATTTAAGACCTGCTTTCTTTCAAGTATGTAATACCCACTTCATATGAATTTAAGAATCATTTTTTCAATATGCATAAAATAATTGCTGGAATTTTGATTAGAATTGGAATGAATCTATAGATCAATTTGAGAAGAAATGGTATGTTAACAACATTGATTCTTTCTGTCCATTTACAAAGAATATCTTTCAATTATTTAGGTTTTATATTAATTTTATTCTTCAGATTTGTAGTTTTTCTAATCTAAATTTTCTACATATTTGGTTAAATTTATACCTAAGAATTTATTATTTGGATACTAAAGTATTCTGTTTTTAGTTTCAAATTCCACCTGTTTATTGCTAGTATATATAAAAGCGGTTGACTTTTGTATATTAACATCATATCCTGCAACCTTGCTATATTTGCTGCTTAGTCCCAGGAGGTTTTTATCAGTTATTTTTTTACATATGATTATATCTACAAACAAAAACTATCTTATCACTTCATTCCATATCTGTATAGTTTTTATTTTCTTTTCTAGTCTATTGCATTAGCTATAACTTTCAGTACAAAGTTGAAAAGCAGAGTGATGAGAGGTGAAATTCTTGCCTTGTACATGATAATAGTGAAAAAACTGAATTTATCACTATTAAGCATGATTTTAGTTGCAGGGGGTTTTTAGTTTTTATTTTGGCACATATTCTTTATCAAGTTTCCTTCTATTCCTGGTTTACTGAGAATTTTTGTCACAAATAAGTATTGGAGCTTTTTCAAAGTGTTTTCTGTATCTATTGATGTGACTATATAGATAGATAGATTTATCTATTGATATGACTATATATATCTATATATGTAGATATATATGTATAGATACGTATATATGTATATGTATATATGTATATATATGTATAATTTTTAGCTGATTACACTGGTGAATCATATTAATTAATATTTAGATGATGAAGCAGTCTTGCATATTTGGAATAAAATCCATTTGATAAAGGTATATAATTAATTCTTTTTTATACATTGTTGAATTCAATTTGCTAATATTTTGTTGAGAAATTTATGCAGTTATGTTTGTGAAAGATATTAGTCCACAATTTTTTTTTCTTGCAACGTCTTCATCTGATTTTGCTATTACAATAATTCTGGTCTCATAGAGGAGTTAGAAAGTATGATCTCTGCTTTTATTCTTTGAGAAAGATATTAGAATTTGTATAACTTCTTCTTTAAATGTCTGGTAGAATTCACCAGTGAACCCATCTGGGCATGGTGCCTTCTGTTTGGAAGTTTATTCGTTATTGACTCAATTTCTTTAATAGATATAGGCCTATTTAGATTGCCTGTTTATTCTTGTGTGTGTTTTGGCAAACTGTGTCTTTTAAGCAAAGGCAGTTTTTTTTTTAATTTTAACTTTTTTTCCAATCTAAAATTTCAACTTGTTTCTTCATGCCTTCTATTTTCATTGCAACTTTCTAGTTTTTCATTGCTTCAGTAGTGTTTATAATTTTTAATTTAAGCATTTTTATGATAACCGTTTTAAAATCTTTGTATAATTACAGCATGTGTCATCTTGAAATTGACATCTGTTGTCTACTCATTTGAGATATTTTTATTGGTTCTCAATATGACAGTTATCAACTGTATTTTTGAAATGTTGAATATTTTCTTGTAAAAGTCTATCTAACCTATTTAAAACTGTTTTATCAAGTAGTAAATCTATAGATTTAGAAGACATGTATTACCTCATTTTTGTTGATTGTGAGTCAAATGTCAATTTAGAATATAAAATGTTTGAAGTGCTATTCTCTCTTTTTTATTTGTGTATTATCCAGAAGACAGAATTTTACTTTATAACCTGTATAGCATACTCTAGAGCGGTGCTACCTTTGCTTACATGAATGCAAGGCAGGCTTAGTTAATGGGGCTTCACCTCACTGTTTCTGTAGCCACTGTGCCTGTTGTAGAGTGACAAGGTTATCAGCTTTCTATAGCAAGATAGAAATGGTAGTCGGTTGTCCATTTACATACTCACGTGTAGGGGATACCACCTACTAAATACAGGTCATAGGGTCATGAGTGATAATAGGGCTCTACTTACATATTCAACTGGAGAAGAGCATTCTCTTATTACTGCAGGTCAGGAATTAAAATTGGAGTTCTCTACATAGATTTTACTGGGGAGTCATCCGGCATTATTATTATAGGGTAATAATAAAAGTCAAGATTCTGTCTACAAACTTGACTTGGGGTAGGTTACTTAGTTATTGCAAAGAAATAATGGGAGACAGGATTCTGCCCATGGAATGTACTAAGGAGAAGTACTACCTCATATTATTGGTCAAGGAGAGAAGACAGGGCTCAATTCACAGGATAAACTGAGAAAAGTTATCAAATTTTCTTGCAGATGAGGGTAAAAGACAAGGTTCCAGCTACCACCTCAGGGGTGGGGCATGGGATTTCCTTAGTGTTCACCTAGAGAATGAAAAGTAAATTTGAAAGTTTTCTGTTCTCCCATTCTTTTTCTCATTCTTTTTTTTTTTTTTTTTTTTTTTTTTTTTTTTTTTTTTTTTTTTTTTTTTTTTTTTTTTTTTTTTTTTTTTTTTTTTTTTTTTTTTTTTTTTTTTTTTTTTTTTTTTTTTTTTTTTTTTTTTTTTTTTTTTTTTTTTTTTTTTTTTTTTTTTTTTTTTTTTTTTTTAGAAATAGTAGGCATTTGTTGGGTCTGTATTTTGTTTGTTCCCATTGGCATTTCCAGGCTGTAGGCTTCCATAGTATTCAGTCCAGGATACAAAGGAGACAAAACAAAAGCAAACACAAACAAAATATAAATCAGGTAACTAACTACTAGGTCACTCTTGAGTCCCAAGTTTCCCACCCAGTCTTCCTCTTTTCTCCACTTTTCAAATGTTTCTGCTAGTTGATTGATTTATTTTGTTCAGAGTTCTTTATTGTGATTAATAATAGTTATAAAATAGAATGTGTTTACTCTGTCTTTTCCAAGGTAGAATGTTCATTTACTTCTTTTTGTAATCAGTGACACAATTAAATTAATTTATATCACTTTATATTTTATGCCGTGCTCAATTTACTGCGTGATTTTTTCCAGTTTTTACTTTTCTAAGAATTAATTTCTTTCTTATTATATTTATTCTCATTTCAGTTAAGAAGTTAAACTTTTTTATTTCTATTCTTTTAGAGAATACTCTAGAAATTGTAGTATGCATTTTTAACTTAACAAATTATATAGTTATTAAATATCTTTACTTTCTTTTTTAAACTTATACACTTTCAAGAACAGGTGACCAATTTAAATTTACTCTCCCTGAAGTGTGTAGATATCTAGACTTAATATGAATCCCTTAATTTTTACACATTTCAATGATAGAAAAATATTAGCCATTCAATGACTTTCAAAAGATTGCCCCTCTCTTTCATCATTTGAATAGCTTTTAAATCATTTTTTCCAGCTTTGAGCAATAATCTTCTTAGTTATTGTCCTTCATGTGTTTGTTTGTTTGTTTTTATTTTTGTTTTGGCACATGAATTCATTTTGGCAGCCTTTATAGTGCTTAAGTCATGCCTAAACGTAGTTAAATTTTTATTTTTAGATTCTGCTATAATGAAGGCTTAATTTTTAGATTAATTTTGTTTAATTGTCAGATTTTTCATTATATTATACATTATTTAATGTTTAGGTCATGTATTATCAAAAACTTGCCAACCTGTGAAGAACAAAGTTGGAAGTATCACATTACCTGATATCAAACTATACTACAAGGCTATAGTAATCAAAGCAGCATGGTACTGGTATAAAACATAGGTCAGTGAAGCAAAATAGAGGGACCAGAAATAAACTCACATTTTATATGGTCATTTAATAATCTATGAAAAAAGGAGGCAATAATATACAGTGGGGGTAAAAGCTGTCTATTCAATCAATGGTGTTGGAAAAACTGGACAGATACATGCAAAAAATGAAACTGGATCACCTTTTTACTTCATATACAAGAATAAACTCAAAATAGATTAAAGACTTAAATGTAAGACCCTAAACCATAAAACTCCTGTATAAAAACATAGGCAGTAAACTCTCACACATTACTTTTAGTAATATTTTTTTCTGATATGTATCTTCAGGTAAGAAAAACCAAAGAAAAAGTAAATAAATGGGACTTCATCAAGCTCAAAAGTTTTTGTACAGCAAAGGAAACAAGCCATCAACAAAACTAAAAGACAACCTACTAAATGGGAGATGATATTGGGCAATGATACATCTGATAAAGGGCTAATATCCAAAATTTATAAAGAACTCATACAATTCAACACCATAAAACAATATAATTAAAAAATGAGCAAAGGGTCTGAGTAGGCATTTCTCCAAAGAGGACAACAAATGGCTAATAGACATATGAGAAGATGCTCAATGTCCCTAATCATCAGAGAATTGCAAATTAAAACCACAATGAGATATCATCTGATACCTGTCAGAATGGCTATCATCAATAAATCAACAAACTGTGTTGGTGAAGATGTAGAATAAAGGAAATCATTATGCATTGTTGGTGGGATTGTAAATTGGTACAACCACTACGAAAAACAATTTGGAAGTTCTTCGAAAATTAAAAATAAAACTACCTTGTGACCCAGAAATTCCACTTCTGGATATTTATCTGAAAAAAACACACATTAATTTGAAAAGATCTCTGCATCCTTACGTTCACAGCAGTGCTATTCACAGTAGCCAAGATATGAAAGCAATCTAAGTGCCCATCAATAGATGATTGGATAAAGAATATGTGGTACATATTACAATAATATATTACTCAGCCATAGAAAAATGAAATCGTACCATTTACAATGACATGGATGGATATAGAGGGTATTATGCTGAGTGAAATAAGTCAGAGAAAAGTAAATACCATATGATCTCACTTATATATGGACTCTAAGGGATAAAATAAATGAACAAACAAAATAAAAACAGACTCTTAGATACAGAAAACAAACTGGTGATGGCCAAATGGGAGGGGGCTGGGGAGCTGGGTGAAAAATGTGAAGGGATGATGAAGTACAAATTAGTAGTTACAAAATAGCCATGGTGTAATAACTATGTATAGTACCAGGTAGGTACTAGACTAATTGAGGGGATCACTTAGTAAATTATATAAATTTCTAAACATTATGCTAGACAGCTGAAACTAATATAAAAAATTAAAATAAAATAATGTGATGGTAAAAACTTTCATTTATATATCCAGCATGCATCGAGTACTTTCTATGGGTTGGGCAGTGAGTTTTATATTGACAGAACAAATAAATAATAGTACTGCCCTTAAGTCTAGTAAAACAAGAAAATGTGTGAGTAAATAAGTTGCAATAGCCACCCTCAGGAGTGTAAGTGACTTTCGAAAGGAATCCCTGAGTCCCTTACTACCAGCCCTCCCCTTCCATGTCCCCCTTTGTCCACCTACATCCAGGAGCCTGTAGCAGTAGTATGTGACTTGACCCTTTCTCCCAGATGAATGGATGGTGACTTATGCAGGGACAAGCACAAAGATTTGAAGCTATAACTAGGAGGTCTAATTTAGTTTGGGCAAGTCTGCTGAATGAAAAGTCTCAAAATAGGAAATGATGGAACTGCCACCTTCTGCTTCTCTTGTCAGCTGAGAAGTTGAATAAATCAGTCTGCAGAAAGAGTAGAATGCAGCAGTTGTAGGGATAAGCAGGGCTGAGGTGTAGGGCAGAATATGGATACATCCTGGAAAATCTTGCTTTTTTCCAGTTGGTTGTAAACCCTTCCTGAGGCCTGGCCATATTCCAACACTCCAGGGCCTGAGGTACCCTGCAGTTCCCTTTTCTGTTAAACTTATTCACATTTTTTTAATGGTTACAACCAATAGTTCTAACCAATAAGTTAGTGCAATTAATTGTTATTATTATGACAATTGAAGTGGTGCAGGACAAATTTTTACTTATTTCTACACATAGAATAAAAATAAAAATTACATTTAATGATCAAATAAATAAAATAAATAAATAAATAAATAAATAAATAAATAAAATGAATATTTTATTTCTATAAGTACAGATAGGGTAAGATGCATATTTTCACAGATTTTAAACAAAAAGATAAAATTTTAAAATAAAAATAAATAAATAAAAAGTTAAACTTCAAGTTTAATTTCTTATGCTGTACCCTTAACTGATGAAGGATAAGATAGCTTCTTTTTGGGGTCTCTACAAGTAGTAGAATCTGGTGTCCTCCTTAGCTTCATTTATCTAACACATCTTCCCATTTGGGCAATATTGTGTTTTTTCTCACTCTGGCTTTCAATTCTATTGTCTCATAGAATAGTCTTTTTAATAAATAAAATAAATAAAAAATAAAATAAAATTTGCCAACTCATAAGTTAAATTTTCAAATTTAAATTTTATTAAAAGGACAAGTGCACTATTTAGAAGAAAACATTACTTCTTGCAATTATTGAATATAAAATATAGACAAGGAATAAATAACATATTTACTTTAATAATTAAGAGGGAATTTTGACATTTGAAATGTCAGAAATAGTAGTGTTGTCAATTGGTATTCTTAATAATGAAGCTAATCATGGGAAACCAATGTAATCTTAATGTATTTGTCAAATTTTATTTATTTTCACAGCAATTAAATCAAAATTAAAATAAAATTGTTTTACACTTTTAAAAAATTTTTGATTTTTAAAGGAATGTTAATAGAAACATTAGAGAAAAAATTTATTTTAAATAAATTATTACCTGAGTGTAAATTTCTCATTGCATAATGTAACAGAAATTCCCCCAATAAATCCTTTTATCGCTAGAAGTACCTTAAAAAGTCATATAAATGTTTTGGGTCATTATTAATTCATTTTTTTAACTTTTTTTAAACATTTTTTTAACCAAACCACAATATAAATAAACACATATAGATATAGTAATCATTTTAATAGACAGTCATTTTTGTTTAGAGTAAAATAGCCAGAAAAATATTTAGGACAAATAACATCTTTAAAAATTAACTCTCAGTCCTACAGTATTCACTTAGAATAAGTCATAAAAATTAGTTTTATGACTTTATACTAGATTCTAAAAATCTTTACATATTTGTAAAAAATATATATATTGAGGATTGAAAAAGGCTGTGTTTGGGGATTATTCTTCTAGTTTTTAGACAAAATGCTGCCCGATTCGTGAATTGCTTCATAAAGCCAATTAGATATTCAAAACTAAAGGAAAGGACTATGTTTGGGTGCTGACTACTGACAAGAAATAGTGGAAAGAAGTAATAAATAAGACTCATGTATTGTTAATTCTATCTACCGGGGTGCTGCTTTTTTTTTTTTTTCTCCAGCCAATGTTCATAGCTCAGTGGCAGGTTGGGGAGTATGGTGTGGGTGTGGGACTCTATATAATTTATACTAATAGCTGTTTTTTACAGCTTTATTGAAATATAATAGACAATTAGTTGCTCATATCTACATTGTACATTCAATGTTTTTTAAATTATAGTTGGCATATAATATTAGTTTCAGTTGTACAGCATAGTGATTAGATATTTATATAACTATATGAGATCTATATAACTCACAAAGAAATCTAGAGCATCCCTTTTTCCCTTACATATTTGTTAAAAACATTATTGACTGTTTTCCTTATGCTACACTTTATATCTCCATGACTATTTTGTAACTATCAATTTGTACTTTTTAATTTCTTTGCTCTTTTTCACCATCCCCCCAATTCCCCTCCTATTTAACAGGCTTCAAAATATTCTCTGTATGATTAAGTTTGTTTCTATTTTTGTTGTTTATTTTGTTCTTTAGATTCCACATGTAGGTGAAATCATGTGATATTTGTCTTCTCTATCTGACTTACTTCATTCAGTGCAATATCCTCTAGGTCTATCAAGGCACTAACTTTTTCCAACCCCTTTCTTTTAGTCTGTGTGTGTCTTTTAATCTGGAGTCTCTTGTAGGCAGCATATGCAGAGATCTTGTTCTCTTATCCATTCAGCCACTCTATCTTTTGGTTGGGGCACTTAATTCTTTTCCATTTGAGGTACTTTTTCAATAGATATGTAGTTATTACTATTCTTTATTAATGTTTTTGATACATATTTTTTCTTCTAAAAAGTCTCTTCAACATTTCCTGTAATACTGGCTTGGTGACAATGAATTACTTTAGTTTTCCTTGTTGTTGTTGTTGTAGTCGTTGGAAAGTTCTTTGTTCTTCAACTCTAAATGATAGCTTTGCTGGATAAAGTATTCTTGGTTGTAGATCCTGGGCTTTCATCACTTTGGATATTTTCTGCCAAGTTCTTCTGTCCTGCAAAGTTTCTTTTGAGAAATCAGCTGCCAGTCTTATGAGTGCTCCCTTGTAGGTAACTAACTTCTTTCCTCTTGCTGCTTTTTAAGATTCTCTCTTCGTACTTAAACTTTGGCATTTCAATTATGATGCGTCTTTGTCTTGGCGTCTTTGGGTTTATCTCTTTTGGGAACTTTTTTGCTTCCTGGGTTTGTATGCCTATTTCCTTAACCAGGTTAAGGAAGTTATCCATCATTAGTTTTTCAAATATGTTTTCAACTTTATGTGCTTCCTCTTCTTAAGATATCCCAATGACTCAATGCTGTAACATTTAATTTTGTCCAATAGGCTTTCTAAATTATTATCATATTTTTGGCTTCTTTTTTCTTGCCATTCTAATCGGGTGTCCCTTGGCTTCAGCATCCTCTGTTCAAGCCTCTTCTTCATCCACTCTGTTGATTCCCTCTAATATACTCTTCATGTCAGATAATGTATTCTTCATTTCAGACTGGTACTCTTTTATAATTTTCATTTCCATTTTTATGTTTTTTTAAAAATCTCTTTGTTGAAGTTCTCACTGAGTCCATCTACACTTCCCCTAATTTCATTGAGCATCCTTATAACCAGTGTTTGAACTCCACATCTGTTAGATTGCTAGACTCCATTTTTCCTGGAGCTCTGTTCTATTCTTTCATATGGTTTCTGCTTCTTTGTCCTCCCATTTTGGCTGCCTTCCTGTTTCTGTTTCTATGAACTAAGCAAAGCTCCTAAGTCTCCCGGTCTTATTAGTGGGGATTTGTGAAGTAGATGTTCAGTTGCATGGTCCTGAGAGGGGTTCAGCTGCAGGACAAGTTTAACCCCAGCCTGTGCCCCCCTGGTGTCACATGTTTAGATTCAGCAAGCAATCCACAGATACCATGCTTATTTACCTCAAGAGGCCATGCCAGAAAACAAGGCCAGCTGCCACCAATGTGGGTCTTATAGGTGTTCAACAAGGGTCACAGAACTCACCAAGGACACAACTGGACATGGCTTGGGTGAGGTTATGAATTGGGGAAGCGGAGTTTCAAGGAATCCTCTGGGTGAAGAGACTTCTGTTATCCAGTTAGATGATATCTCAGCTCTGGTGGATCTGAGCTGACCACGAAGAACAAAGAGGGCTCAAAAGAGGACCAATAGATACCACTAGCATTTCTGCCTAGGAAAAAGCCTGGCCTCAGTCCCTCACTCCAACAACTCAGTGGCCCTGTAAGTCCCTGGTGCCCCCTGAGCAGCCAATCTAGTTCTGTTATTTGGAGCAAGCAAGTCCATTGCCATGAATGTTTTGTCATGGACACAGCCCTATTAAGAAGAATGCCTGCAGCTACCATAGTCTCAGTCCCACTCAACCACCTGGGACAGCACATCCTCATCTCTTCACCCACTCCTACCTTCTACCATTGCAAGGTGGTTTTCTATTTTCTCACCATTTGGAGGACTTCTGTTCATCCAGACCCTGGACAACTCTGCTTGCTGTTTCTTCTGAGTTGCCATCACAACTTTGATGTAGTTGCAGGAGGAGATGAACAAAGCTTCTATCTACACCATTTTGCCCAGTTTCCTATCCTAATAACTTTTATTTTCATTATATGAGAGGCTGTAGAAATTCTACTCCCAAACCTAGATTTTCTATACATGTTTGGAAATGTATCCAGAAACTTTACGGTATTTGCGTATTGTTTCTACTAGTGTTGTAGTGGAGACTTTAAGGTTTTCTACATAGAAAATCATGTCATCCCCAAATAGTGACAGTTTGATTTTTTTATTTTCTCTTTGGATGCCTTTTATATCTTTCTATTTCCTGATAGCACTCGCTGGGACCTCCAATGTTATATTGAATAACAGTGGCAATAGTGGCCTTATCTTGTTCCTGATCTTAGAAGGTTTTTCATTTTTCACCCTTAAGTAAAATGTTGGCTGAGGGTTTGACATAGATGGCTTTTATTATGTTACGTTACTTTCTTTCCATATCAATGTTGTGAAGTGTTTTGATTATAAATAGATGCTGTATCTTGTCAAAGACTTTTTCTGAACTTATAGATATGATCATGCAATTCTTATTCTTTTAATTTCTTTATATAGTATATCACATTAATCAATTTGCATATGGTGAAAGATCCCAATGAACCTGAGATGAAGCCCATTTTATTGTGGTGTATAATCTTTTAAATATGTTGTATTCATTTTGCTAGTATTTTATTTAGGATTTTTGCATCTGTGTTCCTGAGAGATATTGGTCTGCAGCTTTCTTTTTTTGTGTTTTCTTTACCAGGTTTTGGTATAACAGTAAAATTGGCCTCATAAAAAAAGTTGGGAAATATTGCCTCCACTTAGATTTTTTTTTAAGAGTTTGAGGAGAATAAGTATTAAATCTTCTTTGAATGTTTGGTAAAATTCACTGCTGAAGCCATCTGATACTGGACATTGACTTTTTGGCAGGTTTTTGATGATTGTTTCAATTTCCATACTGTTGATCAGTCTTTTTAGATTTGCTAGTTCTTCTTGATTCAGTCTAGGATGGTTGTATTTTTCTAAGTACTGGTCCATTTCTCCTAAGTTATTAAATTTGGTGTTATATACTTTTTCATAGTATTCTTGCATAATCTTTGTATTTCTGTGGTGTCTGTCATAATTCCTCCTCTTTCATTCCTGATTTTGTTTATTTATGTCCTCTCTCTTTTTTTTTGTGAGTCTAGCTAGGGATTTACCAATTTTATTAACCTTCTCAAATAACCAGCTCTTTGTTACATTTTTTTTTCTATTATTTTGTTTTGTTTTGTTTTCAATTTCATTTATTTCAGCTCTAATTCTGATTATTTCTTTCCTTTTCCTAAATTTAGGCTTCATTTGTTCTTATTTAAAAAAAATTTTAAGATGAAGTGTTGGATTGTTTCTTTGGGCTCATTCTTGTTTTTGGAGATAGGCCTGTAATGATATGAACATTTTTCTTATGACCACTTTTACTGTGTCCCACAAGTTTTGATATGTTGTACTATCATTATCATTTGTTTCTACATATCTCTTAATTTCTCTTTTTATTTCTTCTCTGATTCAGTTATTCTTCAGTAGCATGTTGTTTAATCTCCATGTATTTGTCATTCTTCCCACTTTCTTTGTACAGTTGATCTCTGCTTTCAAAGCATTACGATCAGAGAATACGGTTAGTATGATTTCAACCCTCATACTTGTTGAGGCTATCTCTGTGACTCAGTATGCAGTCTATTCTTGAGAATGTTCCATGTGCACTAGAGAAGAATGTATAAGCAGCTTTTGGGGGATGAAAGGCTCTGTCAATGTCAATTATGTTCAGTTGGTCTAAAGTGTCTTTCCACATTAGATGTGAAATGATGTTTGGATGATCTGTCCATATCCGACAGTCAGGTATTTGGGGGACCACAAAAATACGGCTGAACAGATAGGTTGTTTGTTCCACATTTGCAGGTAAGGTTCTACCAACTGTTGTCCAGCTTATAGAATTGTCCAAGTCTTTCTTTCTTTTGGCTATCTTTGAGAGTGGCTCTTGATCTTGAGAGAGTAGTATCTATAGATATAAGAAATATCTAAACCTGTAGAGAATTAGTTTATTTGATCCAAACCAACAATAATTGCTGAGAAGCAACATCTCAATGGATTAAGAAAATATTCCAAGGAATGGCAGTTTTGCAGCTTATTTTATACATTAGAATCAAAGGAAGGAACATAAGAAGGGTTACATGAAATCCATTGGGGGTAGATTAAGGAGATGGGAGAAAGCAAAGCAGGGAAGTCTCTGGGATTGGATAAAAAGTAAAATGGAGGGACACATACTTCTTTTATATTGGTGGTTAGAAGGGAGTTAATAATTAATATTTATATCATATAAAGAAGGTATGCAGAGGACAAGTTAACAATGAGAGGTTCTGTGGTCTTGTGGTTTGGTGTGGTGGGTTGTGCTCTGAAGGGTCTGGAAAAAAAGGATTACTCTGACATTCCAAAGGTATGTTATCTTAGATGCAAAAAGACAATGAATGAATTCACTTAAGGTAATGATTAACCTTTGTCAGCAAATCTACAGGCCCAGGATGTGACCTTATTTTGTTAGATATTTTTATGTTCAGACCATCTTTTGGTTTCTGAGGTTGTAGGGACTGCCATGCTGGCCTCCTATGAGTTTGTCAAGTTTAGTGTGTAGTCTTTATTTAATTATTTTTGTACACATATCCATTGCACCCTTTTTGTGGATCTTTCTTATATTCAAAGAGTTGTTCAATAGTGCCAGAAATAGTTACTACTTATCCTAGATGAAATTTAACAAGGTATTTGAAAGGTTTTTTTTTTTTTTTAGCTCTATGGTCAGAAGTAGGTAAAATTGGAAACTGATATTCAGAGTTTGATCGGAACTTAAAAAAAATAAACTTCTCTCTTAAGCAAAACGCAAAATAAAACTATGTGAAACTATGTACCCAGAGAAAAATAAAAATATTCCAAAGACAGACAGCTCTTAATCTAGAATATAGATCATTTGATTTCCATCTTAGTTTAAAATGTTTTCTCTGACGTAAAATAGCAAATTGAAGATAAGGTAGTTGGATAGGTGGATTAGTCTCTAAATATTATTCAATTTAGAACCGAATTCTCAGAGGAGTTAAAAAAAATCCTTGTCTTATAAATTGAGTCTTTACATGAACAGACATGCATTTCTAGAAGCAATTTAAAGTCCATCTATTCTTTTTGCCAATCCCCAAACATCTCTTATTTATTTCATAAGGTTTGTAGATATTGTAAAATATCGAAACTTAGGGAACAAAAGTCCTCTTGGTGGAACTTTTTGACCTCAAACTAATTTTGTGATTTCTTAGAGGTCCCTGGTAAATCTCAAAAGATTTGTCTCTCACCTGGTAGAATGTTAAACTGATTAGATTTATTTCATACATAAAAGTACATGGAGAGCATTATTGAATAAGAAATAAAGGTGCGTCCCTATAAGGGTGTAGTGTGGGTCCCAGGCCTGGCTGGTCCCAGATCAGGCTGTATCCAGGCTTGTAGCTAGACATAGGACCCCAGATTTAGAATGTTAGATTAACATATTAGAGCACCTGCACCTAACTTAAGTAAGCATGATTCAGCTTATTGTATCATGCATGCATGGCAGAATGCCACTATTTTTATCTGACATATATAAAACTCATGCAGTCCTTGGAGGAACAGAAGAAGAGCAGGAAAAGAGCAGAAGCAGAAGTACACTCCCCACAATAGAACTGCACACCCTGCAATAGAAGTGTGGTTCCCACAATAAAGTTGGTGTTTGCTGTTTTATTCTCATGTCAGCCCTTCCTGAATTCTTTCAATTGGGTGTTTCACCACTAAAACCTTTCCTTCTCTATAATCTGGGCAATGACACTTGGCATAGTTGGCAGGATAAGAAGTGTATGGCCCCCAACACTCCCTAGATGGAGGAGACCAGGGTGGAGAACACGAGGCCCCCTGCCTCACAGTAGTATCTTGTGGCTGCATTTCTGGCTATGGATGCCCCCAGAGGATAGGGATGGAGTGAAGCCATGTCTGGAAGATGTCTGGAAAGCCCTGGAGATATTGGAGCCAGATGTCCTGACCACTCACCAGGAGGCAGCTGGTCCAGTGGCCTGAATATTCCTGGTGGTACTGCAGCAGGCCAGCCTGGAGGTTCAGTATCAAGCTCAGTGGGTACAGCAGCTGAAACCCCAGGAAGACATGCTGTAAAGGTGGCTGGTGGTAGCAGAACACATGCTGCAGGGCCCTGACAGGTCACTACCATCATCCATGTTTAGGAACCTGCTGGCAATACAGTATCAGGCACAGCTGGTTATATGGAAGCAGGTTGAAGTGGAACTACCATTGGCTCTGGGGGCCAAGCTGGCAGCACCTCCCAGACTAAAAAACATTCCACCTTGATCCACTACAACACTGGGACCTGATGAAACAGGTTTGACAGAGAGCCGAGGAGATGGTTCCGAGGTGGCTGCTGCAGCTGTGGGATAACGGGGCTGAAGGAACTGAATTATCTCTGGAAGAGATGGCTCAGCTGTCCTCTGTAATGGTGATACTGTCCCTTGGGCAGTGCCTCCAGATGTGGAGCATACCATGCGGGGTGCAGACAATTACTTCCTGATTAACTAGCTCATGTCCGCTGCCTGGGCAGTGTGGGCCCACTGGCGGAAGCTATAAGAGATAGGGAGCAGATGGACCATGTACTTAGATCTGGTCTAGATAATTCTGGAATTAGGCATGCGACAGATGATGTTTCGTGCCCAGTACACAAGCTCCAATGAAGAAATATTTACAACCCATATAAAGAACTTGATTTTGACTTTTGGCCTGGCTGGCATTTTTGGCACTATGGTGGCACTACTGGCCCCTTACCTGAATAGGAGGATCCACGAGGTGATGTCCACTATGGCTAGGTTGGGGGATATGGAAGTGCAACACAAGGAGCATTCAACCCAAGTATGCACCCTACTTCCCGTCACACTCCCAGAGTGACCAGTGTACGGATGGAGGCATGGCTGAAAAGGCAGAGCAGCCCCCAGCCTGTTTGGTGGTGAAAGTGAGTCACAGGCAAATGTACTTTGATCTCTTCATAGCAGGGATCACTGCAGAAAAGATAGAGCAGCAACCTAACAAAGTGCTGCTGGCACTATGAAATCAGCTGTGCCCTGACCAGTAATTCACTCTTATTCCTGAGAAAATCATAACTCTTGAGGTGCGACTGGCCAATTATCTCCCTGATTAGAGATTCGCCTGGGGCACTGGTTGGCAGGGGAGCTAGTTGACTTGAGGCCCTGGGAGCTGAATAAGGTTATGCCGCTCTGCACGCTGCCATGCCAAATGTCATGGACATTATGGACCAGTTGTCACATGAACTTGGATGATACCATTATGTAGTGAAATTAGCAAATGCCTTTTTCTCTATTGCTCTAGCCCCAGAAAGTCAAGAACAGTTTGTCTTTACCTGGGAAGGATGGCAGTGGACATTCCCTGTCCTTCCCCAGGGCTGTCTGCACAGCCCTACCCTGTGCCATGGTCTCGTGGCTCAAGATTTAGCCACGTGGAATCAACTGCCCACAGTGCACTCGTATTATTACATTGATGATATAATGCTAACCTCTGATTCTCTTACAGAACCAGAAGCAATGATGACCAGCCTGTGAGAAGCTCTCGCCAACTGTGGTTGGGCAGTCAATGAGGATAAGGACCAGGGACCTGTCAAATTCTTGAGAGTTGTCTGGTCGGGTAAGACAAAAGTAATGCCGGAAGCGGTGATAATAAGATACAGGCATATCCTCAACCAGAGACTGTGAAGCAGCTGCAAACCTATTTGGGACTGCTGAGGCTTTGGAGAGTGTTCATCCTTCATTTGGTCTCCTTGATATGACCCCTGCATTGTCCAGTGTGACAGGGTGCCCAGTGAGATTAGACACCTGAGATAGAAGAGGATTTTAAGGCTACAAAGCAAGCTACAGCACAAGCCCAAATTCTACACATAGTAGATTCAGCCTTCCCATTTGCGCTTATGGTGCAGGTGGATGATACAGGGTTTGTATGGGGCTTATGGCAGAAGCACAGTCCCCAGAAGGTGCCAATAGGCTACTGGTCCCGACTGGGGAAAAGCATGGAAGCATGGTATTCTCTGATAAGTACTGAAGTGTGGTATTCTCTGATAGAGAAGCAACTGGCTGCCGTATATGCAGCCTTTCTGGCCAGTGAGGCCATCACTGGCCCTAATTCTGTAACCGTGCAGGCCATGTACCCCCTGGAGGGATGGCTGCAGTCCTGGGTAAAGATTCCCCATATGGGACTTGCACAGACCCCTACCCTGTCCAAGTGGAGGGGCATACCTTGAGCAGTGGGAGCAGTTCTCTGTGAGCCACCGTTAGGTGAACTGCACTCCCTATAGGAACGAGTAAAGTTTCAAGCAGAGCTCCTGGTGGAGCCTCCTGAGACAGGAGACTTAACGAATCCCTATGTAGAGGGTCGGGCTCCCATCCCTGAGGATGTCTGGTACACACATGGCTCATACCATAGAACAGGTAGTGAAATGATGTGGGCTACCACTGATCTGGGCACAAGCACAAGTTGCAATGTCATAATGCCCATGGTGTGCTGCACCCAGAGAGACAGTAGGTAAAGAGTACCCGGGAGTGATGTCCCATGGGGTTAAATCAGTCCAAGAATGGCAAGTGAATTATGGGTTCAAGGTAGCTCCCTCTGGGCCAGATCCTGTGCCATGACCTTGTAGGGGTGAAGTGTGGGTTCCAGGTCTGGCTGGTCCCAGGTCTGGCTGTGACCTAGGCTCATGGCTAGAAATAGGACCCTAAATTTGAATATTACAGTAGTGTAGTAGGGTTCCTGCACCTAAAATATGTAAATATAAATCAGCTTTTTGTATCATGCATGTTTGGCTGAATAACATATTGTACTGTGAAATATGTGGAGCCCATGCAGTCTCCAAGGGAATAGAAGAGCAGAAGAAAAGCAAAAGCAGAAGCATGTTCCCTTAAATATAACTGCACTACCCACAATAGGAGCAGGCTCCCTGCAATAAAGTTGGTGCCTACCATTTCATTCTCATGTTGGCTTTTTGTGAATTCTTCCATCTGGGCATCTCACCACTGAAACCTTCCCTTCTTGATCACCTCAGCACTGACAGTGTTCCTTTCTTGAAATGTGCCTCAATAAACCTTACTTTTCCTAAACTTCGCTGATCTGTAATTCTTTATTGTAACAATGAAAAGAACTGAGGTCCTCCTCAGTGCCACTGGGACATTTGATTTGGATTGCCCCTACAATAACATTTCCATCACCATATATTTGATCCCCTTTACCCTTATCTACCCCTCTCACTCTCCAAAAACAGAGTTTTAACAGTCAGCTGCCACAAACTTCCCCCCTACTTTCAAATGAAGTCTGTAGTGAGATTTGCCACTGACTTTTGGGTACCAGGACATTCCCCCCAACCCCCAAAAAATGTTTAGGTAAAGAAGCTTCATCAAGTCCTGCAATATTTTGAAGCACTAAAGCACTCCCCTTTCCTCTTTTAAGCTCCTATATCTATATCTTTAACTACAGCTATTTGAGGAGGCACTCTCTTTACTTATTCCCTGTTCCTGAATGCATGTGAAAATAAACTTTTCTCATGTTAAATCTGTCTATTGTCAATTAATCTGAAGTCCCCTCCTTTACTACTACTTTGACTTAGGTTGATAGAGTAAAAGTTTTCCCCCCAACACTCTTCTAAAGATAATGCCACTCTTCTAATTATCATACATCTATAATATAGTTTATATTTACTTTACCAAATTAATATATGCATACAATTACAGAATTATATTAAAAAAGAGGTTAAATTTTAAGCGACATTTTCCTCCAATTTTGTACAGTTTTTCCTTGAGGAGGGATCAGAAACTGTTTGAGTGAACACACAATGCAATATACGTATGACGTATTAAATTGTGCACTTAAAACTTACATAATTTTACTAAACAGTGTTACTACAATAAATAATAGTTAAACAAAGGAAACTGTTTATGAGTTGGGAGGTATAATTGATTTTGTTTAAAAATACAAATTTGAAACAAATGGTAAATAATCCGTAGAATCTAATGCACAGTAAAATGAATATGGAAAACGGTATTGTACTATAATTATGTAATGTGATAAATATTGATACAATGGCAATCCTATTACTATATATAAAGTAACACGTTGTACATTTAAATTTATACTATATGTCAAATATATTCAATTAATTTTTTGAGCAGTTGGAAGGAAAACTGAATGTAAACAAATGTTATTGTTATATCTTTAAGTTTTTAATATTTATTTTTATGAATGTCCTGAATGTACACATGAGGTTTTTAGGTAAGAGAGATTCATTATATTCACAGTAAGATCAATAGCCAGAGTAACACTGTAACATCAGAACCTCATGTTCAGCAACCCAACAGAGTGACTCTAATGAGAGCCACATGGCACACTCTCCTATATGAATGATGAGTTTACTCCATAGGTGAGGACACAGAAAAAAAAAATTCTGTGCTTACAAAGAGCAAAAAGACTGTTTTCCCCCTCTTTTTTGACAGTGTCTCTTTGGAGACATAACAGAAAGTAACTTTAGTTTAGTCCTTTGGTATGTAAATATGTCTCTTCAAGGGCCAAATAAATCCATTGTCTTCAGTTTTTAAAACTCAGAGATGTTTTCAAGGTACTGGCTTAATCCTCTCTTGAAATGTAAACACATACTTCAGGAGTTAGGTAAATCTCTTTGGAGTTCCCACTATCCATACAATCATAAATTTTCTTCCAGGACTTGCTATTAGCCCCCAAATTAAATTACATTGAAATTTGTTAAGAAATCTCTGTGTAGAAATATAAAAATATTTTCTCTATAAACCCACAACCTCTAAACAATATGCTTATAATTTATTTAAAATAAAAACCTAGATAACATTTATTAGTGTAATAGTAAAATAGACAAAAATTTTTAATAGTTTTTATTTTCTTCCCTTATTATCTTAATATAATTTCATTACTATTTTAAGTTCCTGCACTACTTTTTTGTCTATAAAATATAGCCAGTGTCCCTTCATTCTTAATGTAAAAAATTGAGATTATTGATGCTACACTTTTTGCCAATCCTTCTCTTCACTTTTACTTCCCAAACTAAACATTTGCTTGTGAATTTTTTAAGTTGAGAGCATCTCTTTCTCTACCTATTTTTGTTTTTATGCTTCCTTGACTGATTTAAATTTAAAGTTAATGACCAATAACATTTTTCAATGTTTGTGTAAATATTCTTTACAGTAGGAAGAATTATATTTCCTTTTCTGAATGTCATGTCATGAAAGACATACTAAAGCATTGGATAGTAGTAGAATTATGTGGCTTTTATAATTCTGCTCCCATTCCTCATCTTTTTGTTGGTAGGTAAGTATGATAGTCTTGCTGTTAAGTAATCAGACATAAGTGATGGAGGACACAAAAGAACAGAGGCCCAGCCCAGAGACAACTCAGAGACTGCCCCAAGTATACCCCAATGGTTGTTTAAAAATCCCTTCTGCATCCTGAGAGAAAAAGGATGGGAGGGTTATTAACCTATAGCTGGTTTAATCCAGTCACAGATGCTTGTGCAGAAGGTGCTACTCCAACCTGCTCATAATCTCAGCCTCATTATAACAACATTATAATATCATGTCTATGCCTGAAAGTTCATGAATCTAATTATAACAGACTAAATTCTGGGTAAGTACATGCACATTAGGCAAAACATTATATAGTAGCCAAGAGTCAATCAAAATGGCCTCATGTGCCAATCATTTAGTAGTGCCTTTGTAACCATCCATCATGGCTTTAATATAATGCAGACCTTCCCACTTCTGCACTGCTACAGCTGTCTTTGTTGAGAACCCATTCTTTTCTGGAGTGTACTCTATCTATTATCTTTTCATCTCTCGAATTCTACAGGGATATAGCCTTCTTTAGCATAGTCCATCTCCTTCTAAAATATTCTTTTAATAAATCTTACTTCTCAATTTCACTAAACTAGAATCATCCCTGCATCAGGGAAAAGAATTGAGAATCTCCAGTGTTACCAGGGCAGTGCCAGAGTTCAGATCATTCCATGGTAACATTACCAGTTTGTCTCTAGTTGTTGCAGGGGGAGGGGGGAAGTGGATTTCAGAATGTGAATGAATCTAATATAGGAAAAAGGCATGAGAACTATACAAATTGACTAAATATTAAACCAGTTGCATTCAGAGCCTGTTATATGCTGTTAGACACAGGAATCTGGTTGATCTGCATATGGCCAGACCACAGGAAACCTACAGGAAGGTTCCTGCTGAGATTACTAACAACTTCCCCATGCCTTTAACACTGCATACCTATACCTGGAAAAAAAATTTAAACTGAATTCCTTGGACATTCAGGGTTCTCTCATTCTCTGTCTTTGAAAAGAGACCATGTCTCTAACTCTGGTGCATGTTTGAACTCTTTCCTGTGTACAGTCAATGACCCTCTTTCTCTCGGTGTAAGACTTGAGTCCCCACTCGGGGGAATTTGCCTTGTCCTGCATCAAATCCATGGTTTCCCAGTTATAAGTGGTAAACTCTGTGTAAATGAGTAGGAAAATACTGCAAATTTATTGGTTTAAGATTTTGGTCATAGGTACAGAAAGTGTCAGAACAACCCAAAGTTAATGGGGAAATCATGGAAATGAGAAAAGTATAGAAGTCTGAGATAAATTCTTCATATATCACTAGTTGTATTAAAAAATATGTGGAGGGTTGAGGTAGGGGTACATATGAGAGAACCTAAGAAAGATTAAAGATTATGGTAAGACTTCTGATTTCACCCAAGATAAAATAGTCCTACCCAGGTCCTCTTCTTACAACAAAGAATCCTGGATGTAACCAACAAGGATAGGAAGACTCTAAAAGATTTTTTTTAAAAATTCAGACTATCTAGGAGCCTAGAGACTTGAGGTAGTTATTTCTTTTGTTTCATTTTGTTCTGCTTTTAATTTTTCTATTACTACGCATATGTAGGGACAGGAGGTTGTGGAAGACTAACTTGACATTGCCAATAGATAAAAATAAAGTTAAAGGAGGGGGGGCTGGTCTTCTTTTGCCATTGACCAGGAAAAGGGTAGCCTAACAACAGAAAACCTTTCTTGGCAAACCCAATTAAATACAAATTTAAAATCTACACTCTTAAGCTATGGTTTCCAGAGGGCTAAGGGGGAAGCTGATCTTCTAGCCCACTTTTATCTTCCAAAGAAGTAGGTCACAATGCTCCAATTCCTTGGCACAATGGTGGTGGTAGGTCTGAGTGAGAAGCAATCTCTTATCTCTGCCTAATGGAAGCAGAAGGAATTCTAATTATTGACCAGGATGGGATAGGGGATTGTGCTCTACCCTTCACATAGTAGAGGTAGGCAATGCTTTGATTCTACATTCTAGATAATGTCAGCAGGGTCTATTGGCAGGCTGTACAGCAATAAACCCTACCTAGAAGCAAGAAAACCTAATGAAGTTACATGAATCAGAGTCACATACTAATCCCTCCCTCCACTCTGGTAAAGCTTGATCCAGTAGGTTTCTGAGTCTTCAACCTAATAATATACCAGTGAGACTGAACATGATGTGTGTGTGGGAACAAGTAAGCATATTACTTTCCTCTTTTCCTGATGTCAGTGAAAACAGAGGAAAGCTGAAACTTTATACTTATCTGGCAACAAAGAGATAAATAGGTAATTTGAGGCAAGGCTAGCTGACATACTGATTTCCCCAAACCCCAGAGTCAATAGAAGCCAGAGTGTGGCTGAGTTTCCATCCATCTGGCATGAATGAGACTGAACAAGGCAGTGTAAGATAGGGCTAGTCAGTACTCTGCATATATCACCACTTCATGGTGTCAGTGGGAACTCTGTAGAGCTGGACCTCTCCCCACACAATGTGTCAGTGAGGCCAGGATGTTGGAGTAGTTTAGTATTTAAAAGTTTTAATACTCTACTTGTCCTCTTCTCTTCTCTGGTACTCAGCAAGGAGCACAGTTTTCAATAAAAACTTGTGACAAGAGAGTCATGTGACTCAGTACTCTGCTTCTCCTCTTCCTGCTGTCAGCAATGTCTAGTTAGGAGTTGGTCATATAACCCTACTGGAAGGAAATGGTAAGTATGAGTCAGTACCCAATTCTTCTGGAAAGCTGTTGTCAAAGCCAAGGAAGGAGATGAGCTTCCATCCTCATAAGTCATCAATGGGGCATTGTGTCATTCATCCACATTTACCAAGAAGTTGTTAATGCGGTCCTGTAGGAAGCTAAAGATACACACCAACATGCCCTTTATGCTTCATCTGAACTATTTGATTTTAAAAGAAGTCAACTTTAAATAGGTGTCTTATAATACAATATAAAGAAAAGTTCAGGATAAAATAAAAAATTATCTGTCAAACTGAGAAACAAAAAAATCACAACTTGAATGAGAAAACACAGTAAAGCATTTGCCAATACCAAGATGAATCAGTTGTTGGAATTATTTGATGAGAAAATTAAAGCAGCAATCATAAAAATGCTTCAGAAATCAATTAATATTCTTTAGAAACAAAATTTTAAAATGTAAATAAATTACTAGAAATTATTTTTAAAAATCTAAATGATAATACAATTTACAGATAAAAAGTACACACACACACACACACACACACACACACACACTATCTGGATAAGTGCAATAGAGGAAGGGTATAGATGACAGAGGTTAGATAGCCTGAGTGAACTTGATAAAATAGACTAAATAAACCAACAGAATCTCAGTGACCTGTAGGGTCATAAATACAGTGTTAATTGTCATATCAATAGGATACCAAGAGAAAAAGAAAAAGTGGTACTGGAAAAGTATTTTAAAATGGCTAAAAATCTCACAAATTTGGAAAAAGACAGAACTCTACACATTTAAGAAGTTGACCAAACTCTAAGTAGGATGAACAAAAAGAAATTCTTGCCAAGATCTCTGAAAACTAAAGTCAAATAAAAAATCTTGAAAGTGGCCAATAATACATAAAACATCTTATATGAGAACACCAATTTGTATAATAATGAATTTCTCATCTGAACTTATGGAGACCAAAAAGAAGAAAAAATATGTTTTTTCAAGTATTGAAAGAAAAGAACTGTCAAATGACAATTCTATCTCTAGTAAAAATATACTTCAGGAATAATGAGGAAATAAAGATATTCTTAGATGAAGTAAAACTAAGAATTTTTTGATAGGCAACTCATTCTTAAGGGATAGTAAAACAAGTTCTTTAAACCAAAACCAAAAGGAAATAATGATAGAGGAAGACTGTGATTAAAAAAAAAAAAAACAGAACTGGAAGTTGGTAAAAATAGGGGTATATATAATACATCATCCTTTTTCTTTTGGATTTTTAAAATCATATTTCATGATTGAAGCAAAAATTATAACACCACTAGATGTGGGGATCATTGTATGTAGAGGAAATAATTAAGACAATTATATTATAAAACTAGGGAGGATAATGGAACCTACATAAAAAGGAGAATTCTACCTTTCACTAGAACTTACAATACGTTGATACCACCAGACTATAATAAGTTATGTATGTAAATTGTAATACAAAGAAAAACCAGTAAGAAAATAATAAAAATATATACTTAAAATTCCCAAATTATAAAAAAACTCAAACAAGAAAAGACAATATTAATAATCCTATAATCATTAAAGATATTGAACCTATAATTAAAATTTTTGAAAAAGATCTGTTAGTGATCTAACTAGAAAATTATATTAAACTTTTTTTTAAAAAAATCTTGTGCATAAAATAAAAGAGGGGAAATTTCAAAAATAATTTTATTAGGCCAATGTTATACTGATACTAAAACTAGACAAGAACTCAAAATACATAAAAAAACAACAAAAAAAAACCCTCAAGATCAATATTTCCCCTGTACTTAGATATAAATGCCTCAGCAAATGAATGCAACTAGAATCCAAGATCATATAAGGTTAATTATACACCACTGTTAAGTGGGATTTATTCCAGATTTGTAAGGCTGTTTTAATATTGAAAATAATCTATGTAATTCATCATGTTAATAGGCTAAAGAAGAAAAATTATATCAATTCATAAATAAATTTTAACATAATCTTATACATTACAGAAACTCTCAGCAATCTAGAATATAGGGACACTTCCTTAACTTGATAAAACTGCAGTTAACACCATACTTAAAAGACTGAATTTTTTCTTTAAGAACAACAACAAAAAAAAGGCAGGGATATCTGCTATTACTGCTCTTAAATATAATAGTGTATAACTATTGCAATATAGCAAGAAAATAAAACAATAAGAACAGTATACAGATTGAAAGAAGAAGGTGAAAATAAAAACCTCTCTTCCAAAGATGCATATTGTCAAATAAAAAATCTCAAGTGATCTATACAAAATTCTTCTAAAACTAAGGTAATTCAGCAAGTAAGTAGGATACAAATCAACATAAAAATCAACCACATTTCTATGTACAAAAAGCAAACAAGTGGAAACCAAAATTTAACAATTCAAAATGAAATAAGTATAATCTCAGAAAAATTGTATAGAACCTGCATCCAGAAAATTAGAGAATATTGGTTTAAAAAAATCTAAAAGACCTAAATAAATGGTGAGACAATAAATATTTCAATTATCTTCAAATTTACCTATAGGTATAATGCAATTTGTATCAAAATCCCAGCAAGTTTTTAGTAAATGTAAATAATCTAATTCTAAAATTTATATTAAAAGATACAGGCTAAATTAAGCTAAAAATATCTTGACAAAGAATAGTAAAGTGAGAGAAATTACTCTATCTAATGGTAGGGCTTAGTATATGGCTATAGTAAATAAGAAAGCACAGTATTTGCAGAGGGATACTATATAATTAAATAGAACAGAACACATAACACAGAAGGGCCACACGAATATACACAAATGATTTTTGACAAAGATACATAATGTATTTAATGATTTGAGAATAGTCTTTAAAATAAATGGTACTGGAGCAATTGTACATTCGTAATCAAATAATGAACTTCAATCTGTACCTCAGAATTTAACTCAAAATATATCACAGGCTTAAGTATAAAACATAAAATAACAAAAAAATTAGAAAAAAAGACCTAGAAAATCTTTGGAACCTAAGACAATTGATACAAGAATTTTTAGACTTGGCACAAAAACACAATATATAAAAGACAAAATTGATCAATTGGACCTTGTCAAAATTTAAATCTTTTGTTTTGTGATATACCCTAGAAAAGAAAAAAAAATGGACAAACCAAAATTTGGGAAAAAGTCTTTGCAAATCACATATCTGAGAATAAACTAGTATCTAGAATGCATAAAGAACTATACAAAGTAAATGGGAAAATAATTTTTAAAATGATTAGAAAATGAGAAAGTCATGAAGAGACATTTTATGCAAGAGGATAGAAGGATGGCTAACATATGTATAAAAGATATTCAAAATTTTTAGCCTTTAGGACAACTAGAATTAAAATCAGAAGAATATATTACTACATATGTATCGGAATGTTCAAAGTAATAAAAAACAGTCATAATATAAAATTTTGCTAAAGATTTAATTATTTGGATCATTCATATATTACTGGTGGAAATGTCAAATGAGACAGTCACTCTGGAAGAAAAAAAATATTTTTTTCTTACAAAACTCAAAGTGCATTTTACATTTGAACTGAAAATTATACTCTGGGGCAATTTTCCAGATAAAAAGATATATCCACATAAAAGTCTGTATATTAATGTTCAAAGCTGGCTTATTAGTAATAGTCAAAAATTAAAACTCAAGGACCTATTCTGAGTGAAAAAATAATCTAAAAAACATTGGATATTGTATAATTCTATTCATATTCTTGAAATGAAAAAAATATTGATAGAAGACATATTTGTTATTGTTTTAGGAAGACATGAGAAAATATGATGGGTGTGGCTGTAAAAGATTAGCATAAAGGAATCTTGTGATAAAGTATGACTGTGGTAGTAGTTACACAAACCTACATACATGATGAAATTACATAGAACTAATAACACACAAACCTACATACAGAAAGAGTTCATATAAATCTGGTGAAATTTGAAAAAAGTTGATAGATTATATCAATGACAAATTCCCTAGGTATAATGTTATGCTAGAGTCATTCAAGTTATTATTTTGAGAAACTAGGTGCAGAATACATAGAATTTTGCTGTATCATTTCTTTTTTTTCCTACAATATTTTTTCAGTTTATTTTGAAATATAATAGACAATTAGGTGTTCTTATTTACATTCTATGATTTAGTGAGTTTTTTAAAAATTATAGTTGGCATACAATAATATACCAGTTTCAGTTGTATAACATAGTGATCAGAGATCCACATAACTCTCAAAATGACTACCCCACTAAATTTAGCATCCCTCATCCCTTTACATATTTATTATGATATTATTAACCATCTTCTCCCTGCTACATACACACTACATCTCCATGTCTATTCTGCAATTATTTATTTGTACCTCTTAATCCCTTCGCCAGTTTTTCCATACACCAACCGCCCTCCAATCTAGTATCCCTGTAAATATCTATATGAGTTTATTTCAGCTTTTATTGTTGTTGTTATTGCTTGTGTTCTTTAGATTCCATATATATGTGAAATTATGTGATATTTTTTTCTTTCCCTATCTGACCCATTTCATTCAGTGCAATATCCTCTAGGTACCTCAAGGCAACATCTTTTTTCATTCTTTTTCTTTTAGTCTGTGTGTGCCTTTTAACCTGAAGTGAGTCTCTTGTAGGCAGCATATGAAAGAGTCTGGTTTTCTTATTCATTCAGCCACTCTCTCTTCTGGTTGGAGAACTTAATTCTTTTCTATTTGCGATACTTGTTGATAGGAATGTAGTTATTACTATTCTTTATTTCTATTTTTGATGCATATTTTTTTTCTTTTTAAGGAAGTCCTTTCAATAATTTCAGTAATACTGGCTTGGTGTTGATAAATTCCCTTAGTTTATTTTTTGTTTGGGAAGCTCTTTATCTGTCCTTCAACTCTAAATGATAGCTTTGCTGGATAAAGTATTCTTGGTTGTAGATCTGGGTTTTCATCACATTGAATATTTTGTGTCAAGTCCTTCTATTCTGCATAATTTCTTTTGAGAAATCAGCTGCCAGTCTTATGGGTGCTCCCTTGTAGGTAACTAACTGTTTTTCTCTTGCATCTCTTTATATTTCACCCTTGGCATTCTAATTATGATGTGTCTTGGTGTGGGCCTCTTTGGGCTCCTGTGGTTTAGGACCCTGCAACTATTGGGGTTTTATGTCTATTTTCTTCACCAGGTTTGGGAAGTTTTCCATCATTTTTTCTTCAAATAGTTCTTCAGTGTCTTGTTTTCCTTTAGGTACCCCAATGACATGGATATTTTTACATTTGATAGTGCCCCAGAGGCTCCTTAACTTATTATTTTAGTCTTGGCTTTTTTTTACTTGCCATTCCTATTGAGTGTTCTTGGATTCCCCATCCTCTATATACGTCATTTGATTCTCTTCTTTATTCACTCTGTTTCTATCATTTAATATACTTTTCATCTCAGATAATGTGTTTTTCATTTCTGACTGGTTCTCTTTTATAATTTTTATTTCCATTTTTATGTATTTTTTGTCTCTTTGTTAAAGTTCTCACTGAGTTCATATACACTTTCCCTAAGTTTATTGAGTATCTTTTTAACCAGTGTTTTGAACTTGGCATCTGTTAGATTGCTTGACTCCATTATATCTGACTCACTGTTCTGTTCTTTCATATTTTGCCTTTTTGTCTTCCCATTTTGGCTACCTCTCTGTGTCTGCTTCTATGTATTAGGCAAAGCTCTTAAGTCTCCTGGTCTTATTAGTGCAGCTTTGTGTAGTAGGTGTTCAGTGGCACAGTCCTAAGAGGAGTTCAGCTGCAGACCAAGTTTAGCCCCAGCCTGTGCCCCTTCAGTGCCACCTGTTAAAATTCAGCAAGCAGTCCACAGATGATGTGCTTATAGTTACCTCAAGAGGCCACACCAGAAATCATGGTCAACTGCTAGCAGCGGGAGTCTAGGCACTGCTTAGCAAGGGTTACCTGACCCACCAAGGATACATCTTAGATATGGCTGCAAGTTGGAGGAGGTGGAGTTTCAGAGAATCCTCTGAGCAGAGAAGGCTCTGTTATCCAGTTTGATGAAGTCTCAGCTATGGTGGTACTGCATCTGCACACTAGGCAAGGGGAGGGCTCAACAAAGGAACAATGGATAATACCAGCATTTCTGTACAGGGTGAGTTTCACCTATAGCCCACTCTCTGACAGCTCAGTGAACCCCTGTAAGTCTCCGTTGCTCCCCACGCAGCCAATTTGGCACTGGTGCTCAGAGCAAGCAAGTCCGTCACCATGGAAGTTTTTTCGTGAACATGGCCCATTTAAGAGGAGTTTGCAGCTTCTGACTGCTGCTGCTATGGCCTTTATTCCCATCAGCTGCTTGGAATCAAGCGACCTCACATCTTTGCACCCTACTACCTTCTCCCGTAGCAGGGTAATTTTTTATTTCTCTCTCTAGTTGTAGGGCTTGTTCACCTAGATCCCAGACAATTTTCCTTACTATTTACTCCTTGTTTCTGTCACAATTTTGATTTGGTCACAAGAGAAAAGTACAGAGTCTCTATCATCTATGCCATTTTGTCTCTTTGTATTGTTATATTATTTTTTACAAGTTTATATGGCTTTATAGTAATTTAAAAAGTAAATGTTAAAAAAAAGAGGCAAGGAACTCAGAACACCAGATTAAATTGTAAATGTTAGAAGCCTTATAGGCATAGAGAGTTTCAGTAAAATGTCAGCCAAATTATTGGATAATCATCAAACTATGTAGACAGAGGCATGAGTCCTAGGAAGCAATATAAAAACATAAAAATACAAATTAAATCAAGCAGAGATGTTAGTCAACACAGTACAATGAGGCACAATCTGTAGTTTAAGTTCTGGCAAATAAAACAAAAATATAACCCAGAGTTGCTATATTAGATTATGTGAAATATTCAGGTTTTCACGAAAAAAAAAAAGACATGAAGAGAAACAGAGAAGTATGTCCAATAAACATGATAAATGCAATAAACACTGATTCTGAGTTGGCCCAAATATGAGGTTTATTAGCAGTCTTCAAAGCACTTATGAAAAATATTTTCGAAGAGTCAAAATGAACTACATTAAAAAAATTAGAGATTTATATAGAAATTTTAGAATTTAATAGAGATAACTACAAATGAAAATTTACTAAATGTACTCTTAACAAAGAATACTTATACTTTAATATAAATTGATGGGAATTTACAATTAAAAAAATAGAAAAAATAGAGGAAAAAATAATAGTCTTTGTGATTACGTCCAGTGTACCAATATATATGTAATAGAAATTGGAAAAAAAAAATACATATTCTTCAAAAGAGATCAATGATAGGCAAAAACATATTTAAACACATATTTAAAGAAATAATGGGACTGAGGAAAACTGATGAAGTGAAAGATGTCCCCAGATCTCTCCTCTTGAAACAAAAATAAGCTGAACATCTCAAATTCAACCAAAAACACCCGAACTGCACACCAGCACGTTTGAGCATGGGATCTGAGAATAAGAGCTACCACAGGTCAGAATCTCAGGTTTCAGGCAGTGGACTAGGAGAAATAAAGAAGAGCCTCTTGCAGCCACCAGAGCTCCTTGTAACGGGAGGAAAAGTGGAGAAGGTACAGAAAGTTGGTGAAGCGAGTTTCTCGAACAGCCTTGCCTGGAAGAGTTTATGAGTTGCATGTAGCCAGCAGCAGGGCCCAGTCATTAGAACAGAAAGCAGAGAAGAGGATGGCAGAAAAACAACAGCTCATTTTTACCAGCTGCGGTTGCAAAACTAAGGCTGAGCTGCAATCCCCAACACCCAAACCAGAAGGCCTCTCCCCACATACCCTCCAAAAAAGACTGATCACCACAGAGTCCCAGGAATCTGAGCAAATGTTAATAAACCTGTTGCTAACACTGACAGGGACTGAAAATGAGGATAGCAAGCATGATTAAATATCTATAAAAATTATAAAGGCTTTATATAAAGGCATTATTGAGGCTTTATATAAAGCAGAGATCTAAGAGGCTTAGACACCACTTACTGGAAACCAAAAGAGAAGAGCCTTCTTTGCAGCAGGCTAAAGAGACACCTTTATATAATAAACTTTCTTTCTGGAAAAACAAGAAAATACACTTCCATTAATGCCCAGGTGGAGAAATAGTCCAGTAAATACCATGAGCAATCAAGGTAACAAGGCATCTCAGAAAAAGAGAAAAAGCTCCAGAAAATAAACTTACAGATATAGAAATATGCAATTTAAGTGACAGAGAATTCAGTACAGTACTTATGAAAAATCTCAGTGAGCCCTAAAGTGAGTCAAATCAACAATTTCAGAAATTGAAAAAAAATA
>PVKZ01003497.1:32186-107332 GCA_004027375.1 Macroglossus sobrinus
AACAACAACAACAACACTACAAGAGTTGAAAAAATGAAATAGCAAGCTTGGGAAATAGAATCAACTAAACAGAATAAAGGATCAGTGATATCGAAAACAGACATTTAGAAATAAATAAAAAGGAAGAAGAGAGAAAGCAAAGAATGAAAACTAATGAAAAAGAAATACAAGAACTAGCTGATACCAAGAGAGGGAACATCAGAATAATGGGCATTATAGAAGGCGAGGAAAAGGAGCAGGGACTAAAAAGCATTTTTGGACAAATAGTTGACAAGACTTCCCCAAATCTAAGGAATGAGCTAGGGCTTGAAATTCAAGAACTCAACAGATTACTAATTATCTCAACCCAAAAAGGCCTTCACCAAGACACACTGTATTAAAGTTAAGAAAAATCAATGACAAAGACAGAATTCTCAGGGCAACCAGGGAGAAGAAAATAGTAACTTATAAAAGAAACCCATTAGATTACCCACAGACTTCTCAGCACAAACCTTACAAGCCAGAAAGGAATAGAATCAAATATTTAAACTATTAAGTGAAAGGAACTACCAGTGTAGAATAATGTATTCGGCTAAGCTCTCCTTTATTTATGAAAGAGAAATTAAGACCTTTCCAGATATACGAAAATTGAGGAAATTTTCTACTATGAGGCCTGCACTACAGGAAATAATGAAAGAGGTTAACTCACCTAAAACAAAATGACAAAAAAAAAATACATTAGGAGTAAGATGATTAGCAAGCAAATAGGAGAGGAGTGCAATCCTTACTAAGAACAGGGTATTATAAGCTGAAATCATAAGAACAAAATTACTATAGCAAGATATTAATGAACATTCAGCAAACATAGAGACAAATTGAGATAACAATGTCTGAAAAGGGGGGTATTCAAAAGTCCAAATTCGCAAAGGGGAATGGAGATAAGGAAAGTGCAGAAAAAAATGGAAGATTATACACACACACACACACACACACACACACACACAACTATCCTTTACATATTGCTAATGGTAACCACACGCCAAAGGTTCAGAACTGAAGTATATAACATAAAACAGGAAGGAAAACCTACAAAAGCAAACCAAAATAAAGAAAACAGAAACACAAGGATAAGGAAGTATGGAAACACTGAACTACCAGAAAGCAAAAGATAAAAAGGCTATAAGAAGAATTCATATTTCAATAATCACCTTAAATGTAAATGGATCGAACTCACCAATGAAAAGGCACAGAGTTGCAGAATAAACCAAAACAAACAAACAAACAAACAAACATATGTTGCCTTCAAGAGTCACATCTCAGCTCCAAAGACCAATATAGACTCAAACTGAAAATGTAAAAAGTGCTATTTCAAGCAAATGACATTCAGAGAAAAGTGGGAGTAGTGGTACTAATAACAGAAGAAATAGATTTCAAACTAAAAAAGATAAAGAAATACTGAGGTACACATCATAAAAATAAGGGAAATCATGCACCAAGAAGACATAATACTTATTAAAATCTATGTTCCCAAACAGGGAGCCATGAAATATATAAAGTAATTACTACCAGAACTAAAGAGAGAAACAAACCAAAATATTCTTGTAGTAGGGAACCTAAATACCCTCCTGTCAAATATGGACAGACCAACCAAACAGAAAATCAATAAGGAAATAACATCTTGAAATGACACTTTAGACCAACTGAACATAATTGACACTAACAGAGCCTTTCATTCCAAAACATTTGCATATACATTCTTCTCCTAGTACACATAGAACATTCTCAAATATCAACCACATATTGGGACACAGAGATAGCCTCAACAAATACAAGAGGGTTGAAATCATACCAACCATATTCTCTGATCATAATGCTTTGTAACTAGAGATCAACTGCAAAAAAAAAAAAAAGCAAAAAGAACCACAGATACATGGAGATTGAACAACATGCTACTGAAGAATAATTGAGTCAGAGAAGAAATAAAAAGAGAAATCAAGAGATGCATAGAAACAAATGATAATGATAGTACAACATATCAAAACCTTTGTGACATGGCAAAACGGTCATAGAGGGAAGTTAATATCATTAAAGGCCTGTCTCCAGAAACAAGAATGAGCTCAAACAAGCAACCTAATGCTTCATCTTAAAAAAAAAAAAAAAAACTAGAAAAGAGCAAGGGAAGCCCAAACTCAGCAGAAGGAAAGAATTAATCAAAATTAGAAAGATTTAATGAAACCGAAAACAAACACAAAAATAGAAAAAATAAATAAACAAAATCAGAAATGAAATTATGACAGATACTGCAGAAATACAAAGAATTATACAAGAATACTATGAAAAAATATATAAGACCACATTTAATAGCTTAGAAGAAATGGACCAGTACTTGGAATAATACAACCTTCCTAGACTGAATCAAGAAGAAGTGGAAAATCTAAATATATCGATTAACAGTATGGAGATTGAAACAATCTTCAAAAACCTTCTAAAAAGTCAATGTCCAGGACCAGATGGCTTTACCAGTGAATTCTACCAAACAGTCAAAGATTCAATACCTATTCTCCTCAAAATCTTCCAGAAAATCGAATATGGAGCAATATTTTCCAACTCATTTTATGAGGCCAATATTACTCTGGTACCAAAACCTGGTACAGTTAACACAAAAAAAAAGAAGCTACAGACCGATATCTCTCATGAATACAGATGCAAAAATCCTAAATAAAGTACTAGTGAAAGGAATACAGAAAAATATTAAAAAGATCATACACCAAGATCAAGTGGGCTTCATCCCAGAGGCACAGGGTTGGTTCAACATATGCAAATTAAGTAATGTCATACACCACATTAGCAAATTAAAAAATATAAATCATATGATTCTTTCAATAGATGCAGATAAAGCCTTCAATTTAGTATAGCATACATTTATGATCAAAACACTTAACAAAATTGGTATAGAAGGAAAGTACCTTAACATAATAAAGGCCATATATGACAAACCTTCAGCCAACATTATACTTAGTGATGAAAAACTTAAAACTTTTCCTCTAAGATCAGAAACAAGGTAAGGCTGTCCACTACCACCACTGTTATTCAATATAACATTGGAGGTTCTAGCAAATGCAATCAGAAAAAAAAAAAGATATAAAAGGCATCTAAATAGGAAACAAAGAAGTCAAATTGTCACTATTTTCAGATGACATGATTCTCTCTATATAAAACTCTACAGACTCCACAAGAATACTACTAGAAACAATAAGCAAATACAGTAAAGTTTCTGGATGCAAAATCAATGTTCAAAAATTCATAGCGTTCCTATACTCTAATAATGAACTGTCAGAAAAAGAAGTGGGAAAAAAATTCTGTATTTTGCAATTACAACAAAAAGAATAAAATACCTAGAAAAAAATCTAATGAAACATGTAAAGAACCTATATAATGAAAACTACAAGATTCTATTAAAAGAAATCAAAAAAGATACAAAGAAATAGAAAAATATTCTGTGTTCTTGGATCAGAAGAATCAGCATCGTTAAAATGACCATATTACCTAATGCATACAGATTTAATGTCATCCCCATCAAATTTCCATTGGCAGTTTTTAAAGAAATGAAACAAAAAATCGTCAGATATTTATGGAAGCACAAAAAACCCTAAATTGCCAAAGCCATCCTGAGAAAAAAGAACAAGGCTGGAGGCATCACTCTGCCAGACTTCAGATCATACTACAAAGCGACAGTAAACAAAACGACATGGCATAGTCAGAAAAACAGACACACGAACCAGTGAAGCAGAATCAAGAGTTCAGAGGTAAACCCATATTTATATGGGCAAATGATTTTTGACCAAAAAAACGAAAACATACAGTGGAGAAAGAATAGCCTTTTCAATAAATGAAACTAGACTATTTCCAAGAATGAAACTAGACTGTCATCTATCGCTACACACCAAAATTCACTCAAAATAGATTAAGGACCTGAATATAAGATCTGAAACAATAAAATGCATTGTAGAAAACATAGAAACTAAACTCAGGGACCTTGAACTCAAGGAAGATTTTATAAATTTGAACTCCATGGCAAGAGAACTAAAAGGTAAAATAAATAAATGGAACTGCATCAAACTAAAAAGCTTCTGTTCAGCTAAAGAAATTGTCAACAAGCTAAAAAAATAACCATTCAAATGGGAAAAGATATATGCAAGAAGGTCTCTGATTAGGGCCTAATATCCAAAATATAGAAAGAATCATACAACTCAACAACAACAACAACAACAACAACAACAACAACAACAACAATAAAACAATAAAAAAATGGACACTTCTCTTTAGAGAACATTCAAATGCGCAACAAGTATTTGAAACGATGCTCAACATCACTAGCTATTAGGGAAATGCAAATCAAAATCACAATGAGATATCATCTCACACCTGTTAAAATAGCTAAAATCAACAGGACAAGTAATAACAAATCCTGGGGATGATGCGGAGAAAAAGGAACTCTCATACACTGCTGCTGGGACTGCAAATTGGTACAGCCACTATGAAAAACAGTATGGAGGCTCCTCAAAAAACTAAGAATTTTCTACCATATGATCCAGCAATTCTTCTACTGGGTATTTACCCCAAAGACTTGACAACCCATATTTAAAAAGATATTTGCACAAAGATATTCATAGCAGTATTATTCACAGTGGCCAGAAAATGGAAGCAACCGACATGTCCTATGATAGATGACTGGCTAAAGAAGCAGTAGTACATATATACAATGGAATATTACTCAGACATAAGAAGAGATGAAATACTGCCATTTACAACAACCTGAATGGACCTCGAGATAATCATGCTAAGCGAAATAAGCCAGATAGAAAAAGTTGAAAATCACATGATATCAATTATATGTGGAATATAAACGTAAAAGCAACAAATGAACGGGATAAACAAACAGAGATTCATGGACATGGACAACAGATTAGTGGTTACCAGAGGGTAGGTGTAAGAATGAAGGCAGGTGATAGATGGGATAAAGGAGTTCAAATATAGGGCGGTAGGGTGAAATGGTTAAAGAAGATCAAATATATGGTAGCTGAAGGAAACTGGTCTTTGAGTAGTAAACACACAATAGATTATATGGATGTCAAATTATAATGTACACCTGAAAATTATATAATTGTATTAACCCCAATAAACTTAATTTAACAAAAAGGAATAATGGTAGAAACTATTCCATCTGAAGAAAAACATCAATCCCTGTACATAAGAAGCTAAATAAATCGAAGTATGAGAAAAACAAAGATAAGCACATTTAGAAATATCATAGCCAATTTCCTGAAAACCAAACAGAAGGAAACAACCTTGAAAACAGAAGGAGTAAAGTGTTTCATCATGAATGAGAGAGGGGTAAAAAACATGATTAATAACTTACTTCTCATAAGAAACACAAAATTTTCAGAAGATAACTGGAAAAAAAGTCGCACTTTTTTCTCTATCCAGCTAAACTATCATTCAAAACTGAAGGTGAAATAAAGAAATTTTCAGATAATGTTTCCCCCAAACTGAAAGAGTTAATGAGTACCACATATGCCCTATAATAAATACTAAAGTTCTTTAGGCTGAAAGAAAATATTAGCAGAGGTAAGTTACTTGAATCTACAGAAAAAAATGAAGAACACTAGAAATTATAAATAGGTGAGTAAATGTAAAAGACTATAGACAAATACATGTCTTACTTTATAAATTAGTAAAATCAATAAAGGAAGAGTGGGCATCACTACAAGAACCTATAGAAAATTTTAAAAATTTATAAAAAAGTATTATCAAGAACTTTATATCATCAAACTTGACAACATTGATGAATTAGACAAATTTCTAGAAACAAAGCACCAAATTTACTCAAGAATAAATAAAAAATTTGGAGGTACAGCAATAATGAAATTGAGATAGCAATTACAAATCTTTCCATAAAGAAAAGCCTGATTCTGTATGGCTTTATATGCAACCAAACATACAAGGTAGAGACAATAATCCATCACAATGCCTTTTATAAAAGAGTACAATAAGGATCATTCACTCTTCTCAGTTTTAAGGACTGAATTACCCTGATAACAGAGGCTAGAAAAGACATAAGATAATACATAAATGAACTAAAGAGTAATATCTCTCATGAATACACACAGAAAAAAATTCTTAACAAATTTTAGAAGAGCAAATCTGACAAGATATAAAAAGAATGATAAATAATAACCTGGTAATTTTTATTCTTGTAATGCACAGTAAGTTTAAAATTTTAAAAAAAAACTCAATTTATGTAATATATCATATTATTAGAATAATGGACAAATATATATGGTAATCTCAATAGATATTGAAAAATGTTTGATAAAAATCCAATAACCAATTATGATTTTAAAAAGTGCACATAAGAAACAGAAGAGAATTTTTTCATTTCTATAAAATATATCTATGAAAAATAAAATAAAGCTAGCATTGTATTAAATGATATAAAACTAAATGCTTTCTACCTAAGATCAAGAACAAGGAAGGATGCCTATGTTTACCATTTCAATATAACATTATACTAGATGTATAGAAGGTACAATAAAGCAATAAGTTAAAGGCATAAAAATTGGAAAATGAAAGTAAAATGTCTTTATCCACAGATGAACTTACATGTAGAAAACCCAAAGGAATCTACCAAATAAAATGAAACAAATCTACCAAATAAAATGTATCAAATCAGAAGATTTGATTACTATTAGAACTAGCAATTGGGTTTAGCAAGTTTACAGTATATAAAATCAATACAGAAAAATCAATTATATATCTATATACTAACACAAAGTAAACTGAAATGGAATTAAGAAAATGCTGCTATTTGTAATAGCAAACAAAGAATACTTTGGAACAAATTAACTAAAAAAGACAAACCGTTGCTAAGAAAAATTAAAGATGACATAAATGAAAGAAGAGAGATACCATGCTTATGGACAAGAAATGTCAATGGTGATAACAAAGCAATTTTCCACAAATTGATCTATAGAATGAAAACATAACTATGAAAATACGAGTAGGCTATGCACTATTTGGGTCAATTAATTTTTTAGAAATTGGCCAAAGTTTTTCAATGGAGAAAAGACAATTTTTGTTTTGTTTTTCAAAAAATGTAACTGGAGCAACTGAGTGTCATATAAAATATAGATGACTTTAAACTTATGACACACCATACAGAACAAAATTAACTCAAATTGGATTCTAGTCCTAAAATATAAGGATTAAAAATACAAAATATCTAGTAGAAAATATGCCAAAGAAATGTTTGTGATCTTTAGATGACCAAAAGTCTCTTAAATTTGATTCCAAAAGTACAAACATAGAAGAGAAAAAAAATGTTAATCATCAAAATCCAAAACTCTTTTTAAATAATTTCATATAAAAATGAAGAGACAAGTCACAGACTATGAGAAAATGTTTTCATATCGTATCTGATAAAACACTTACCTAAAGAATATTTTTAAAAGTCTAATAACTCAACAATAAGCAAAAATAGTACAGTTTAAAAAGAGCAAAAAATTTAAATCTATACACCCTTAAAGAAAATATACAAGTGGCTAATAAATGCATAAAAACACATTTTATATTGTTAGTCATTAGTAAAATGCAAATTAAAACTAAGGAGATACCACTACACACTCACTTAGATGTCTGTGATCATAAGGATCAAGTGCCAGTAAAAATATGGAGAAATTAGAAGTCTCATACAACGCTCATGGAAATATAAAGTGGTACAATCACTTAAAAACATATTTTGGAAGTTTCTTAAGAAGTTAAAAATATACTTAACATATGATGCAGCATTCCACTTCATATGTATTCAGGAGAAATAAAAGCATATTACCGTACACACACACACACACACACACACACACACACACACACAGATCTGTACATGGATAACCTAAGGAGATTTATTCAGAAACAAACTAATGATATTTGCAATGATATGGATAAACCTCGTAAATATACTAAACAATAGAAGACAGATATAAAATACATTTATTTAACATAAAATTTCTGGAAAAGTCAAAACTATAGAGACAAAGTAGATCAACATTTGCCTTGCGCAGGTTGCCAACCAATGGTTGCTGGTGTCAATTGAACACTAACAAGAATCCGCAATTTGAGGTGTGGTGAAAAAGGAAACTTTATTCAGTGCAAACAGCTCAATTGTGACACAGCACAGCTGTAAGAAAAGCTCAACAATGTTACAGCTCAATTGTAAAACAGCACATCTGTGGAACGGCATAGCTGTGAGGAGGCCCTGGTGCTAGGTAGCTCTGGGGCCTGGTGGCTCTCTAGCTAGGCAGCTCTCCTCCCCTCTTCCCTGTGCTGGTGCAGCTAAATGTCTTTGGTATTTCATCTTCAATTTCTCAGCTCTAACATGGGAAACACAGTCTTCAGTCTTGGGTGGAAAGGAAATGTGTACTCCTCAAGCCAGAGGGGAGCTAACTTATATAGACAAAAGTCCCCACCCCTAGTCCCTGATTAGTCTGTCCTCATGCAACTGAGAACTCCAAATCCTCACAGTAAGAATGGCCCCAAAAGCACTGCCCTGATTTTACAGAATGAATCCACTCTCTTTGGTTAGTGAAGATGCCGATGGGCTATAGCTGCACAGCTCCAATTGGATGGGGAAAGCCTGAGTCCTATTAGTCAAAATACTATTCCAGGAACTTCTTTATAAGGGATGGCTCAGGTGGCAGGAACACAGTGCAGGCATGAAGTTCAATGCAGGAGGCAGGCAGCTTAGTGCAGACTTATCCCGAAAGTGTGGTTTGTGTTTAATTTGTTACATATTTTACTGTTTTTTAAAAATTTTTTTGTTATTGTAAATTTTTCTAAGTTTTCTAATTATTTTTAATATAGAAATAAAATTTTAGGTTTATAAATTTCTATTTTTTTGCACCAAGTTAATTTACCAACATGTTTTATTATTTTTTCTTGAGTACCCTATGTACATAACTATATCATCAGTGAACATGAATTTTTTTTTTCAATTCCAAGTTTGGGTTAGTTTTATTTTTATTGCACTCACTTAAACTTCCATGACAGTCTTGAATGCTAATGGAGATACTGAGAATTTCTGTTTAGATCCTGGTATTAATTCAGTGGTTTAACATCCATACTTTAGTATAATATTTCTTTATAATTTGATTATATTGAATATTTTTCAACATCTATTTTTATGATCAAACAAATTTTTTATTTAATTTTTTTATTATGTGATGATTTCGTACAATTAAAATTTCTTGAAATTTATTTATTTCTACAATAAACCCTACTTAGTCATAGTATATGTTTTTTGTTTGTTTGTTTGTTTTAGGCCTGTATTTTATTTACTAATATTATTTAAAATTTTATATTTGTTTGAAGAGGAGAGATAATTCTATAATTTTTCTTTCTTCCATTCAAATGTTTAGTGAAATAATTATGGTTATTTCAAAAGATCAAATTAGGAGTATTTTTGAAATTATCTTTTATATGATTATAGAAAACTTAAATATCCAAAAATAATCTAAAGGTTAAAGTATTTTATAGCCAGGGAACTATAGAAAGTTGAACATTATGTGCCCAAAATATTTAAAAATTTGAATAATTGTTCACCATGATATTTTGGTAAAATCAAGATTGAAAATATAAGTTAATATATTCGTAAACTTTTAAGCAGATCTTGATAGACACTAATAAAATATGAACATATGCTACTTATTTATTAGTCTTATTTTAAACAAAAAATCTGATAAATTTATTGCATAATTATTTCATAAAGAATTATGCATGTATTTAATAAGTTCAGAATTGATGGCATATGTTCACTGTTACATATTTTAGATATTTTACATTTTTAAAGTTAATACACAAAAAAATACATAATTCTTATAAACCAATGCTTAGGACAAAAGGCAGCAAAACAAATAAAATGTAGAGAGCAGATTTTAAACTGACAAGGTCTTTGCAATCTGTGAGGTCAACCAAGGGTTACCTCGTTGATGCACACTCCTTCTGGGAACAAGATAGTACAAATGTAGCCACAGGCAGATAAATAAGCTTAAGGCCATGAGAAAATGTGGCCTCAGAGAAGTAGAAGAAGCAGTGTTGCTATGATTTAGAGAAACTGTTCATGCCAGCAGCAGTTGAAGCAGTTGTATGTTCTTGTATAAAAGCAGCTTGCAAAAATGAAACTGAGCCATTGATCCGGTATCAGTGGACAGTGGACCTTCTGATCCTAGGTTGTTGTCTTCTTTCTTTTCTTAATCTCCCAGAGCCGCACTGGATGTGGCAGGATTTACTGCTTCCTGGACATGGCATAAAGGGTATTTAGTAATTTATTAAGATGTCTAACAAATATTTATTGAGAGACAAACAGGTTTTAATTATTAATCTAGATGTTGAGGACACACCCATAAACAGAATAGAAACATAAACAGATACCCACACTCCCAAATACTACCATTTGAAGATTTACATTAAAATAGAGAAGACAGATGATGATCACAATAATTAAGTAAAATATGTCAAAGTGTTAATGAGAATAATAAGCAAGGAATGAGAATATAAGCGTGTGTGAGTGCATGTGTTCACTTTCTTGTCTCATCTCCTACTACTACTTTTTTATACTTTTTAAATATTTTGTATACTACTATTACTTACCCCAACCCAATCATTCTTACCCTCCTTATGGTGTTTAAACACCAATCTCAGGCCTCCAACAAGGATTAGCATTTGCTATTCTCTTCCTTCATCCAGATATTGTCATGGATCTCTCTGCCATCTCTTGTAAGTCTCCACTCAAATGCCAGCTTTCAAAAAGGACCGGACTGGTCTCCTTGTTCAAATTGATACCATCCTTTCTTGCCCTTGCCTATCCATCTTCCTCACTTTAATTTTTCTATGATACTTACATATCTAACATATTATATATTTTATTTATGGTTAAAACTGCCTAAAACTGTGTGGCAAATGGTAAATAGTTGCTTTTTGAATGAGTGAATGAATATCTTATTTAATCCTCAAAATAATTTTTTAAAACAGATATTGTCATTTCTACAGTAGAGATGAGAACTGAGATACAGAAGTTAATTTGCCCAAGATCACACTATAAAGGTAAGGAAGTCAGAAATAAAACCAAAGCAATCTGTTTCAAGAGTTTACACACTTAAGCAAAACACTTTAACAAATCACTCTAACTTGTATGAGCTTTTTCTCACTAAAGTTTTGGTTGGTATAGTATTTTACATACTACTAAATAATGTTTAAAAAAACAGTGAGTTTCGTTTATTATGTCTGTGTATTTGCAAAACACCTAAGACTCACACAGGAAAAAGAAAACAACTCTCCTGTGAAAAAAATTACACCACAAAAAGGCCTGAGAGGAATCACGTCTTAGCCCCAGGGAGTTATAGCAACTCTGATTGATACAAGGAAATGAAAAGATATTAAGAGTATATAACAGGAGGAAAAATAATGAGAAGTGACTGAGAGAGAGGGCCTCAAAATGGGCCATGATGAGGAACTGGAGACTACATAGTGGTCCTGGGTGGAGGGAGGAACCCTCATTGGTAGTTGTAGAGTCGGAGTTGTAAACAGCCAGTGTATCCATGAGGGAGCATCAGTGAAGATGGTCCATACATATCTTGTGGAGGCATATACCTGAGTGACCCATGAAGATCCAAATGGGGGCCCTTCAGGGAGCATGCTCATTGGAGGAGGTCCATGATGAAACATTCCAGTTGGTAGTCAGAGTGGTGGCTACTCCCCATCTTGGAAGCCCAGCATGGAGTATCCTAAGACATGAGGGCCATGTAGGCCAGCTTCATTTGAGGCATCCCTGGATGGGGAATTCTACCTTGTAGAAATGGGTGAGGATGTGAGTGTCTTGTGTCCAGGATGTCAAGCTCCTGGGATTCCAGTTGATGGGGGGCCAGGCTCTCCAGCCCCAGGAGGTATAGGTAGTAAGGGCATCGCTGGGGATATCACAGGAGAAAGGGCTGCAGGAGGTGGTACTAAGGGGTGGAAATGAGCCAAGAGGAGGCATGCCTGGTGGAGGAAGCCCAGACACCAATGATGATACCACAAGATTGGGGCCAGAGGGTGTAAGGAGTGTGTCTGCCAACAATGGATGAGGGCAGTCAGCCTGCGAAAGTGGATTCTGGGCTGCCAGAAGTCTTTCCTCTGCTGAGCCATGGTTTTACTCTTGGAGTCCTTCTTGAAGGCACAGGGCACAATGATAGGGCAGTTACAGAGGTACTGCCCATTCATGGCCTCTATTACTGCATCAAAAATATCAAACAAAGCAAAATTAAGAAAGGCATAACTTTTGGAGTTCCCTGTGTCAGTATCCCACATAATCTTGGAGGTGTCTGTAAGATGACCCCAAAGGCACTGAAAGTGTCCTAAAGCAGCTTCTCATCAATCTCTGGGGCCAGGTTCTGAATGAAAATATTGGCTCCCACATCCAGGTTTTGTTGTGAGCTGATGCCTTATTCACTCGTGTTGGCTTCCCACAGAGTTTGATCATGTTCGTGATTTTAATGGCATAGTTGGCATTTCCTCATTCAAGAATTCCACAAAGCTATAGCCTTGCTGCTGACCAGTGACTCTATACTTTGGTTTGTGGGTATTGACTACTGGCCCTACCTGGAGAAATAGCTCCCACAGCAGCAGTTCTCTAACGTTCTCATTCAGGCTGCCCAGATATACAGTGGCATCCCGGCCTTGCTGGGAGATCCGCCAGGTTGCCATGGTGAAAGAGCTCCCGCAGTTTCCCCGCAGCAATTCTGCCCTCTGACCTCAGTTACTACTCTTAAATAGTATTTGACAGCTAAAAAATTACTTCTAATTTAACTCAGTTCCATTATTTCACAGACAAAGTGATTAAGATGCATTTCAAAGATCAAATAACTAGTTCTTCTATCAGGTCGTGACAAAAATAGTTGAGCTTCTCAGACAGGCTAACATTTTGATGTTTCTCAAATGTGTATTTTAATGTAAATGTTTAATATATGTTGAGAAAAAAAGTAACAAATGCATTGCATAAGAGAACTTTAAGTAAACCTTGATAGGGAGCACTGTGTTTTCACAACCACTTCAAGTCTGTCTTTAACTTTGCTTGTTTCAGTTAGCAAATAAAGTATTTGTTGTTAACCCGCATTAATTTTACTTTAGTGACAATCCAGTATTAGTTACTTAAAGATGTTATGTGCATATTCTGTCATCCAATTCCATCCATCTGGCTACACTTCCAATAATTTTTTAGGTTAGTGCAAGTTGAGTAGCTCTTCAACTAACAGTTCCTTAATTTGACTGTGAATGACAAGCAAAACTGATAATATAGTCATCTAACTTTAATATCAGCATTCTGTCTTCGAATGGTGAATTTCTCAACTATTTAAATGTAGCAAGAATTTGCTTGTCACCAATATTTATAACTTTAAAAAAGAATGATTTTAGACATTATAAATTCTGAATAGGAACTGCATTATAGCTGAGAGCCAAAGTTTGGTATCCTTAACCATTTATGATATGAATATGAGATCACAACTATTTTTGATAATAAGTTGCAATAAAGGGATTAATTGTGAAAATGCCAACAAAACTGATAAATTGACATTGATAAACAGTTATACTTATAGTGTATTTTCCTTCTTAAAAAGTAATAGTAACTTTAAAATCATAGCTCTTTTAAAGTAAATATATATATGTATATATATATACATATATATATTTAAAGTAAATATATATATATATATATATATACATATATATATATTTTTCTGGACTTACTATGAGAAAATATATAATCACATATTAGTAAGAAGTTAATAGAAATACATTGTTCACAATAAAACTCATACTGAGTTATGCAATTTTCAGGGTATTGGCCACAATAAAATTAGTAATAGTTTATGACAGTTGTATTATTGAGTACAAAAAACTGTCATAAACTATGCACATAAAGCAGAGAAATACTAATGAAAAGAGGGCTTCATTTATAAATGATTATTGCAAATTCAGCACTCATTATAATTCTGCTAAGCTAATTTACTTCTAGTTAAACATGTCATTTATTAGATTTGAGCCATTTATTTTGACTAACTAACAACAGTGTTGTGAATTCATTTTATGTAGTTTTTTTGAGCATAAAGTCCTCTCAAACAAAAGTCTTATTTATATTCCTGGGTGTGTAAAGGGCATATTACTATACATAGATATATGTATGGTTTAAATTTCACTAGATTTCCTTCTCTGTATCAAGTTAACTATCAACCTTAGGTGATAATAAAGGATTTATTGCATTACTTTATTTTACAGTAAAGAGGTCTCTTTTAAGTTCTTTCCAGCAGAATCTGAAGTCTAATTAATGCTAGCTATTCTCAGTCTTGCCTTGGGGTTGAAAAAGATGTCAGGGTAAATGAATATATCCTGATCAAGAGTGAGCAGATTCTGTAGCTTTCTCTTGCCCTGTGATAGTCTTACTATTGAGAAATCAGGTCAGTTCAAGAATAAATTTAAACATTTGGGTTTATAATTGACCTTGAGAAATTTTAGAAATGAATTTGTTTGAGGGTCTTTTGTTCATCTCTAAATCATCTTGAATTTGTTGCACTCACTTCTGACTCCCTTGGGCCATTTAGCCCAAGGATAAATATATCTACCCATTCTCACATTAAGCAGTCTTTTTCAGACTCTACCACTCGTGAAAGAAGGAGCAGAGTTTCTTTCTCAATAGTCCCTGAAGATGATGTGAGACTCTAAAGCATCTAAGAGTAATTCTTTGTGTCCCCAGAGTGTCTATTTGTTGATTAAATGAAGATTTTGGAGAGGAAGACGAATTAGAGCAACTACATTGTCCACATAAGAAACGTCCAAAACTATAGTGAATTTTTATAAGAGTTTATTTGAGCCAAATTGATGACTTATGCTAGGGAGCAAGATCTCAAATGCTCCTGAGAATAATGATTTTGCAGTTTCTTTTATGCATTTGAAATTAAGAAGAGAATGCAAGAAAGATTATCTAAGGTGAGATAAAGCAAAACTAGGATTGGATTACAGATAGTTAAAATTATTTGCTCTCTTAAGGATGGCTATTCTTAGAAGGAAAAGTCTGAAAAGAGGTATTTCAAAGGTGTGATAACCTAGATGCATAGAAATAACAGGTAGGACTTGCTTAAGGCAAAGATAAATGTTTTACTACAGAGTTATAGGACTGGAGCATCACTACTTACCATGATTTGACCCATGAGGAATTTATGATCAGGTCACCCTGTAAAGTTACTTCTATAGAACCATTTTTTGTCCTCAAAATTTTTGTTTATAATATCTAAAGAAATGTTCTTTTTGTTTCTCAATATTATATCAAATAAATAATATAGCAGTTAAATATAATTTGAAACTGACAATTAAAAGTAATATACTAATAAATTCAAATTTTTTATTCTTCCAAATACAACTAATATTAATTATGCCATTGTCTAAGGTACACTAAAACCATGTATATTATAAATATTTAAAAACTTTTCTGTATATTATGATTTTTTATATTCTAAAAATTAAAACAAAAAGTAACTTTCTGGCTGAGCAGAGACTGCCTTTTCCAGAGCTAGGCAATTCTTAGAGATAGCAAATGATCTTAGCAAGAAGTATGTATTTATATGCAATCTAACCAATCCAGGGTCATACTTTCTCTATCTGGCTTATACATCCTAGAAGGAAATATTCCTCTCCCTTAATCATCAGAGAGCCAGGCACTTAGGGACCACACATATAGCTCAAAGCCCATTCTAATAGTTTAAACTAGCCAGTCCTAAACTGTTAATTCTGCCTTGCTTTGCCTTTCTCTAAGAAACCCCAATAAAGACATGGCCTAATCTTTTTCTTCCTCCTGTCTTTTACATCCCAACCACCATGATGTCTTCACAATGTGGCCCTGCCTTGTATTACCAGTTGTCTCTAGGACCCATGAATATAATAACCTTTTTCTGCCCCCCTAAGCCTCTCCTCTGTCTCTTCTTATGGCCACATCTAACTGGTAATCTCATAAAAAGATACAAAACATAGTTTTATTATAATGCATACTTTCAGGAAATAGCACTACCTGATAGGTTTTGTTATTTATATAAAAAAGAGATATGTAGTTCTTCCTACTCACATCTATTAAATAAGGAAATTCTTCAATTCAGTGAAAGCTTCATAATTCTTTTCAATGTTTCACTGTGTCAAATCAAAATCAAAATGCAAAATGACTCAACTTGACTAGTATAAAAAATGTTTACACTTTTAGTAATTTTTAAAATGAGACTATTTAAATTGTTGCCCAGACAGAACTAGGTAAAGAATTTTTCTTATTTAAAGTTGCTTTAGTAATATACACCAATATTACTAAAGATAAACTTGAATGTGCATCACTAATGTATAATACATTTATCTCATTGTCAGGTTTATTTCTTTATTAAATATACCGGAATAGCTCTTGCATAAATTGCTCATGCTGCTGAGGTAAATTAGTTATATATGTAACATATTAAGTGATCATATTTTATCCTGGACTGAATTCTCCAGGTTATTACCAACTTCTTGACATGATAATATATGTGATTTGCTGGCATATATAAGTTTAAATTATTGTTTAACACATGATTTCTTTAAAAGAATAATACTAAATTTATCAACAAATTGCAATTTATCAATAAATTTATCAACAAATTTATAAACAAATTGCAATACAGGGCTTAAAATATCTGATAAATTGAATCAATAGCACATCAGAGTCCAGATATATATGTAATGGAAAAGGAATATGAATTATACATTATTTACATATTTGATTTGGAAGCAATCTTCAAGTAGATTTTAAATATTTTTCTAATTAATTAATTTATTTAAATTAGTTTTAAGTATTCAATACATTGGTTAGATATCTATATAGTTCATAAAACGATGTCTCCAATTGCTCCCTTCCTCCCCTGGCCCTCCTCTTAGTCATCATATTAATGCTAACTGCATTCCCTTGGCTGTGCTCCCCATCCCTGTGACCAACTATCAACTACTAATTTGTATTTCTTTAACCCTTCACCCAATGCTTTCAGCCCCCCCAAATCCCACCATTCTGGCCATCACCAGATTGTCCTCTATATTTGTGATTCTGTTTTTGATTAGTTTGTTCTTTTTGTTCCTTAGATTCCACATATAGGTGAAATTATATGGTATTTATCTTTCTCTGTCTGACTTATTTTACTCAGCATAATAACCTCTAGGTCCATCCATGTCATTGTAAATGACAGAATTTCATTTTTTAATGGCTGAATAATATTCCATTGTATATGTGAATCATAATTTCTTTATTCAGTCATGTGTTGATGGGCATTTAGGTTGCTTCCATATTTTGGCTATTGTAAATTGTGCTGTCATGAGTATTGAGATGCATAGATCTTGACAAATTATTGTTTTGTTTTTTTTTTTTGGATAAATATCCAGAAATGCAATTGCTGGGTCAAAACGTATATTTATTTTGAATTTTTTGAGAAACTTTCATATTGTTTTTCAATAGTGGCTGTACCAATTTGCAATTCCACCAACAATGTATTTTTTAATAAAATATTGTATGTGCTTGTTATTATTCCAAATTTCAATAATATCAATGCCAATATCTTTGGGTTTATAAAATGCAATAAAGATTACAGTTGTCAAAATAATATTATCCCCTGAAAAGCATTGCCTAATCAACTATAGCACATTTTCTGTGACTGTCAAGTTTGTATTTTGTACATTATGAAGAAACTACTTGCAGATTTGCCCTGGCCAAATGAGAACTAGGAATTCAAAGTATATTCTTAACAGGATATTATTAAAAATGTCATATACCTTAATTATAAATACATGGTTGCCTCTCAGAATAAGAAATCCGAAGCAGAGTTTTGCATTTATTAGGTACTTTATAAATGTTTTTACTTTATCATTGGAACTATCAGAGTAACAAATACTACTCTTCCCAAATATATGGCACCAAAGCCAGATTATCAATCAACATTAGCAAAAGTGTCACCTAACTGTTCAATCCTTATAGAATCTATTCCATTTTGAATAGGCACTAGAAGAAAAGAATACAATAGTGGGTAAGAAGATCTGAACTTGAAGGTAGATTTATCTGGACTTAAATTCTGGCTCTACCATTTACTAGTTTGTGACTAGAATAAAACTCCTAAGCACCAGTTTATTGCCTTAAAAAAATGTGTTTGACTGCTCTGTAGATGGACTGTAAACATGAATGTTAATGGTAATGTTTGATTCAATGCCCTTGTTAATTCTGCTTTCTAATCTATATTCCCATTTGCATCTCCTTTCTCCTCTAAAACTATAATATCTAATTATGATATCCTGCTTCATAGCAATTTATTATCAATCCTTCTTTAGTCTCTAAAAAATTGTAATATCTGTAATCACATTTTTATAATTAACATACAATAGTTTTCTGTTCAAGTATGATATATAATTATATAAATATATAAATGTGATCATATATAACCTTTTGAGAATGGTTTTGTTTCAGCATGATTTTGAGATTGATCAAGATTTTGAGTGAATCAATAGTTCATTCCTATTTATTGTTGAGCAATATTCCAATTAAGGGCATTTTTTTTATATTGGGGGGAGGTTGGATAAAGCATATAGGTACTATAAACATTTGTGAAACTAAGTTGCCATTTCTTGAAGGGACTGGAATTGCTGGGTCATGTGCTGTTTGTTTCACTTTATAAAAAACTGCAAGATGTTTTCCTGAGTAGCTTGTCATGCTTTATTCTTACAATTAATATGTGAAATTCAAGTTGCTCCCAATTCCCATAAGTACTTGGTATTGTCAGCAGTTCTTATTTTACCATTCTAATAGGGGCATCTCATACTGGTTTTAATTTAGCATTTCCATAATAACTAATAATGTTAAACATCTTTTCATGTGCTTATATACCATCCTCTTTAATGAAGTGTATAATCTTTTATTAACTTTTTAATTAAGTAGTTTGTTTTTTAATATTGAGTTTTGAGGATTTTTTATATATTCTAGATGCAAATAATTTTTATGTGTGATTTGAATATATTTTCTCAGTCTGTAGATAAACTTTTTTCCTCTTATCAATGTCTGTTGGGAAGTAAATTATGATAATTATGATGATGTTTAATTCATCAAGTTTTTTTCTTTATGGATATGATTTTGGTGCAATGACTAAGAACACTTTGCCTCACAGCATATAAGTCTCCTTTCCCTTTCCATTTTATGTTACAGTTGTCTTAGGTATTACATCTACATCAATTGAGAACCCCATAAAAAGTTATAATTTGTGCTTTCAACCACTAAACATCTTATAAATGGCTCAATGAAAGAATAATATTTTATATTTACCCAGATATTTATACTTTCCATTGCAGTTTCTTTATTCCTGTGTTCCAGATTTCATTTCATAATCACTTTTTAGCTATCTGAAAGGTTTCCTTTAGCCATTCTTTCAGAACTTTAAAAATGTTCCATTTTCTTCTGGTCTCTATAGTTTCAAAAAAATCATTGAATTTCAAATTGTTTTTTACATATAAATAATGCATTATTGGATTTGTGTGTGTGCATGTGTGTGTGTGTGTGTGTGTGTGTGTCTGTGTGTGTGTGTCTTATATTTTCAGCTGTTTGTTCATGATATGTCTGGGATAAGATTTCCTTAGGTTTATTCTGTTTAGAGATTGATAAGATTCCTGAATCTGTAAGTTCATGTGTTTTGTCAAATTTGAGAAGTTTTTACCTGATGTTTCTATGAGTATTATTATTTCTGCATTCATCTCTTTTCCTCTCTTTCTTTGATTCTGATAACCTGAATGCTATACATTTTACTATTCTTTCACAGCTCCCTGGTAGTATGTTTATTTAAAAAAAATATTTTCTATTTATTGCTTAGATTGGATTATTTCTATCAATCTACCTTTAAATTCACTAGATATTTTCCTGTTATCTTCATTCTGCTATTGAACCTATCCATATTTCGTTTACCATTTAATTAATGTATTTTTAGTTCTAAGATTTTGTTGTTTTCTTATTTATATCTATTTTTTGCTTATTAATATTTTCAATCTCTTATTTAGTTTTAAAAATAGTTTACTTTTTTCTGTTGAATAATTCTTAAAATAGCACCTTTAAAGTCTTTGTAGATAATTCCAACATCTGTGTCATCTTGGTGCTGGCATATGTTGCTTGTCTTTTCCCATGTTGAGTTGAAATTTACCTGTTTATTCTTTATCTAGATAAATTTCATGGTATCTTGGACATTTAGAATATTATATTAGACTCTAGGTCTTGTTTAGATTATATGAAGAATGTTTTTTTTTTTTTTTTGGTTTTAGTAAGTAATCAATCCCAGTGGATTCCATCCTCAAGTTCTGACAAGACTATGAGCTGTCATTCCAAGGTCAGTGCCATTTGCAAAGATGTTGCAATACTATTTGGATGGTTATCTATCTCATATTTTACTTTCCAAAGCTATGTATGGTGTTGGGGTCAAATATAAGCATGCAAAACTTGGGGATGTATCCACAAATTTATAAACTTTAAGGTTTCACTCTCTTCAGTCTGATAATTTGCAGTTTTCTCAGATCATTCTTTTCAAATTCTCCAGACCGAAAGTTCTAGTTTTCCCCATTTCTATCATTCACATTCTCTAACTGTTAACATTGGTGCCAAATGGCAGGAAAGCAGAAAAAGGAAAAAGGCAATGGAGGTTTATCTCACACCCTTCCAACCATAACTTCTCTTAGAGTTTGCCTCCTGGAGGTCTCCTGTTGCCACTACTGCTGCCTCCATCACAGGATTGCTTGGGAACTGAATTATGAAAAAATGGAGCAAAAAATAGGGGTTATCTGTACCTTCTCTGAATCTATGAATCATATTTCTTTATCTTCAAGCCAAATTACAGAAATTTTCCTGGAGTTCTGCCTGCACTGATACCTGTTTTCAAATTTAGGGTGATGTTGAGTTCAGGCCAGGGCATACCATATAGGGAAAAAAAATGGTAAATCTCCTTTGCTTCAGTGATGCTTTAAATTCTGATTATCCATGCCAATTTACCTGCTACTATTTACTTTTTAGAGTCTTCAAATAGCTGTTCCATTTTTTATATCCAGGTTTTATAACTGTGTTCATTGAGAGAGACAGGATGGAGAGTGCTTATTAAATCTTACCCAAACTAGAAGCTGTAGTTTAAATTTGAATAAATGTAACAAATATAATTTAAAAATTCTACAGACTCATAAAAACTTCAAACATTCTTATTTATTTACTTTTATTTAAATATAGTTAGTATACAATTTTATATTGGTTATATTAGTTTCAGATGTACAATATAGCAATTTGACATTTTTGTACCTTATAAATTGATTATCCCAGCAATTCTAGTAATCATCGGTTTACATATTATTATGTAAACTTATCATAATAATATTCCCCTTTTCATCCATCCCTCACTCCCTCCCTTCTGGTATCCATCTCTTTGGTCTCTGCTTCTATGAGTCTGTTTTTTGTTTGTTTGCTTTGTTTTGTTTTTAGGTTCCTCATATAAGTGAAACTATACAGTATTTGTCTTTCTCTGCCTGACTTATTTCACTTAGTATAATATCCTTTAGATCCACTCACGTCACAAATGGCAAGATTTCATTATTTTGTATTGCATAATACCCCATTCTTTATCCATTTATCTATTGATCAGACATTCTTAATGGAAAAACATTGAAGAGCTTAAAGACCTAAATGTACTGGTGGTTCGATTTTCTGATATAGTGTGTCGAGTTATAATTCACTAAGTTTACTTAAAAAGAGAGCAAGAATGAGTTCAGCTTTTTAAAGGTATGCATGTATCTTCATGATACTTTGTTTTAGATGCATATTAACTTTTCCTTCATGAAAAGACAAGTAAGAATAAGAAAAGTCTTTAATGATCACCTGTTTTAGAAGTCAAATAGATGTGCATTCGGCCATTTAATTTTTTCAAATATATACATTTAAACTTTTCAAAAAAAATTCTTTTACATCTGGTTTCCAACAATGAAGGGTCCACTAAATAACAAAGATTAAAATACTATGGTAATTAAGAGCACCAACATTGAAGTCATAAACGTGGGTTCAAATCCTGATTCAGCTACTCTTATTAGGTCTTGGGCTAGTTACGTAACATTATTAATCCTCATTTTCTCTTTTGCATAATAGAAATAATAATACATACAAAAGAGTTTTTGTAAAAGTTCTTACTATAGTGTTTGGCTATAATGGGTATTAATTAACACTAGCTTTCTATCATAATTAGCAATCAGAATAAAAGTGAGATATCAATTATATATAAATAAGATTCTTTTCTTATACACTGTTAGAACCTGATATACAGTGACCTTTTCAAACATATTTTCCCACTCTTTAAATATTTATTCTACCACCATATCTTTCATGAAAAAGCTATTAATTTACTTTAAAAAGCAAATTTCAAATACACATAAAAGGTTTCAAATATTAAGTAGTAAATGCAATTTTTGCCTAATGATCTCTTTACCTTATTCTTAACAATCATCATGTACTACCTTTAGAACATGAAACATAAGTTGCCAAAACATACACAGGAAATGACACATTTATAAATTATTTTTAATACAAACTTTTATAAAAGCTGTATAACCTAACTCAAGAAGTTTTATACATGAAATAGTTCTTTAAACATTTCAAATATCAGAATCCTATAATTACTAGAACACTTTCTGATATATATACCAGAAGACTGAGACCTGCATACCATAGTTACTTCTTTTATATTTTATAACTGTATATGTTATAGTATACAGTTATATTCTCAGAAAAGAGAGATTAAGAGTTCAGATCATATGAAGTAAAAAGTTAAGTGGACAAGTACTGAATTGAGTTCCTGTGGTGTGCTGTTAGGTACTATTACAAATATTAGAGTAATTTAAGATCGTGTTTAATGAAATATATAAGCAAAAAATGTACTTTTATAATTAAATTTGCTTCTTAGTGATCTTCCTCCAATTAATAAATGGACAATATTGAAAAAATAGAGAGGATTTATCTATTGTCCTTCTGGGTCTCACTGCATCTTCAGGAATTATTGGTATTGATGCTCTGTTCATTTTTTCTTATTTCATTTAATCTGTTGGATTATACCCAAAGATAGTTGCTTTGAAATGGCTATATCCAGGTGTTTATCCCCAGGGATAAACTGAAACATTCTAATGTATAACCTAAGGAAAAGAACATCGAGAAAATTTAAGAATATTGATTGTATAGAAATAATGACAGATATTGATTAGCTTTGTCTTCAAAATAATGGTAATGATAATTAAACACTATGCAAAGTACCTATATTATTTAAATAAGTTCACTAAAGATGTGTCTTACTTTTTATAAGAAAATAGTTTAATAAATGCATTTTGTTACCATGTCCTTGTCATGGTAAAATTAAGCTCACTCTTAAAGTACAGAGACTATACTTTTCATATGGCAATACTGGCTAAAAGGTCCTCCCAGAAAATGGGCATGTGTTTCCTTATGTTTAAGGAATCGCAGTTTTATAGGTGAAAAGTTTGTGATGTACTAATAGGCCAGGAGCATTGATTAATATAAGGATTTCAGAGAAATGTATTATCTTTTCAGTTATAAGTATTATAAGTGAAGCCTGGTAAAGGAGAGTTAGATGCTTTTTAGTAGATGTAAAAAAAGCAATAAATATTATACAATATATAAAATTCATCCAGTTACTCATGCCAGAAACCTGAGATAAATTATTGACATCTCATTTTTATCCATCCTTTATTTCCATAATCCATCAGAAAGTTCTATTTTACAACTGGAATGTATCTAAGGTCTTGTCTTTCTCAACATCTTGACATCTATAATCTCAAATCAAATTTTGATTATCACTCTTCTGGGCTACTGCAAGAATCTTCTAAGTGGTCCATCTATATCTACTCTCATTCCCCATAATGCCTTCTCAGTACAATCATATAATGATAGCATTGAACTTATAAATTTGATTAGGTGTCTGCCTTATTTTTTTAATGACTTATGATTTCTATTAATGTAAAGATTAAACTTTTAAAATGTCCTCTAAAACACTTCATCTCTCACATGTTTAATTCTTCAACTATATCTTTATCCACTGCCAATCTCTAATTTTTTATTCCATACAACTCAAATTATTTCAGTTCTTATAATGCACCTAGTTCTTTCTTGCCTTTATCTTTGAATGCTTGATTCATTCTGCTTGGAACTTGGTCCAATCCCTTCTCCCTTCCCCCATTGCTTATCTAACTTCTGCTAATCTATTGTTTTCAACTTTTGACATTGTTATCAGGAGAAACTTTCTATAGGTCCTCAGAATAAATTAAATACACATGTCATGTGTTTTAAAACCGTCCTATACTATCTCCATTAGTACTTTTATTGTAAGCAGATGTTTTTGTTATTTCCCTAACTATATTTTACAATTTACGAAAACATTATGTGTTCATTTTTATACGCTCAGTGCCTCACATAGTGTGCAATACATAGAAGATGCCAAAATATTTGTTGAATTAAATTGGTTGAATATAGGAGACAACAGGGAAATAGACAAGACCTTCAGAGAAGAGTTTATGAGTGCAACCTGGAGTAAGAGGTTTTACATTTTATGGCAGAATTTTAATGGATAGCAAGGACTGAGAAAGAAACTCATATTGTAAACAGCAAGAATAAAGACAAAGAAGATGAGTTGAATATATTCCAATTTTACCAAGCAGTTATGTCACCAGAGGCAAATTATTCTGTTTTTCTGTGTTTAATTTTTGTCAAGCAGAACACTGTACACCAAATATCAGTCCCAGGGGAAGACTCTAAATACTTCTACCCATTGCATCTTGTTATCGGGATTGTCAAGAAAAAGACAATGCAGTCTATCACTAAACAAAACAACACCTGCTTACATAGAGAAGAAATAGAGCAACATCAGTTTTCTTAATGGGCATTGGTCCCCCATGGCCAGTGAGTTTCTCCCAGCAACCAACACAGAGCTATTTACCTACATTCACCTCTCCTTCTGTAGTGGAAGAATCCAATCTTTCCTTGCAGAGGACAGATGAAGCAGTGGGGCTGGCTGAGTGTCATACAATACACATGCTTATGCAGAAATAAAAGAACACACATTGGTATTGCAACAAGGAAAAATATTCCCACACAAGGTTATAAGCCAAACATAGGCTGTGTGGCTCTTTATCTCATGGTAAGGAGATATTCCAGGCCTAAGGCCTACACTTTTGTGGCCAGGTAGGGGCCAAAAGACTGCATACTGGAAACTGCATTTACCAAAACCAGAAAAATAATGGTACTTATTATTGCCATTATTTATAACATTAATCTTATATATAAATTGATAATATCTTTCAATTGTTCAAAATGTCAACAATAATAAATTAATGTAAATATTTTATTATTATTGGTTAATGGGTATTTTGCCATGAAAAATTGTATCAATTCTCTATTGTTATATAGCAAATTACCCCAAAACTTAGTGGCTTAAAACAGCAATATTTATTATTTCACTGTTTCTGTGGGTCACAAATTCAGGTGTGGCATAACTCAGTGTAATCTATGTGTCAGGATCCCTCACAAAACTGCAGTTAAGGTGTCAACAAAAGTTGTAGTTTCATAGAAAAACTCAACTAGGAAAGGATCCACTGCTGAGTTCACTTACATGATAGTTGGCAGAATTCAGTTCCTTGAGGGTTATTAGACTAAAAAAAAATATTTCCTTACCAGGTGGCCATCTCTATCAGGCCATGCATGTGAGAAGAACCAAAGAACAAAAGAATACCAGCAAGACAGTAATTGTACTCATCTATAACCTAATCTTGAAATGACTTTTCATTACTTTTGCCTGCTTTATTCATGAAATGCAAATCAATAAGTCTAGCCCACATGCAAAGGGAGAGGATTACACAAGAGTGTGAATAACAGTAGGTAAGAATCACTGGGAGCCATTTTAGAGGGGCACCTAGCATAGAACTATTTTTTTAAAATAAAATAAGTGTATGACAATTATGCTGATAATATGTGGAAGAGTTGTCAGGTAAATGTAAGTTGTTGGGCTCCTAGGGCAATGCATTTTTTTTTCCTCTAGTGTTGCCCAAATATACATAAGGTAAAATATCAGGTAAGTGAGTAGCTTTATATTTAATTATATAATGGAAATGCTGGGTTAAGCAAAATTAAATATTTCACTTGTAGAATTTCTCAAATATTTTAATTTAACATGTTAATAATTATTTTGAGTCACCATTATTTAGTTCATACTATCCAGTTCTCAGATAGATTTTATCAAATGACTAATGTTACATGAGAATCATATTGGAGAAACAAACCTACTGTGGTGAGGTTAAAGGGTGCATTGAAGTGGGAAAAATATGAGAGTCAAGTTTTGAATGAGAAGATTATTGTGGTAATTTGAATGTATAGTGCTGAGTATTTATACTCTATCAGTTAGTGAAAATAGAAATGGAGATAATCTAAAAAAATTTTTTCAGAATCTGTTGGTCTTGGATTTTTGCCTTTCCTAAGATGCATGCATCTTCTGAACCCAAATGCAAAATTTGTTATAAATACTACATTGAAAGAATGCTTGCACTGTTTTGTTTGTTTTACCTGCAATGGTGTCTACATGTCATCTGAACTATTGAAGCCATTTTTCCTCTACAATTACCAGAATCAGGACAATATCTACAATTACATCTAGCATATGACTATTTATATGAAACTCCCGAACATTTAAATGAATATATAGACAAAAATCTAAAAATATATAAAACTCTTCTATCTGTGGTAAAGAACATGTCTATCTATTTTGGTTGTCTTACTCTTCCCAGTAGAACCAGAATACATACAGAACAAAATTTTAAAAAATGATTTTAAGAAAAGTCTAAACTGGAAAAAGAAAATGGGCTTTTAATTTTTCAAAGATTTGCTATGTTATGTTGCTTTGTGTTTTTCCCCATAATACTTTTGCTCTTCAGGCATAAAGGCTGTAGGGATTGCTTCTCAGATATCAGTCACAGTTACTACTTCTCAGGTAATGTTGGGGATGTGGTGAGGACCAGTTTGAATTCATTGGCAATCATTCTTAAATGATAAAACCCCAAACTAAAACTGTTTTTATGGTTTTACTTTTTTTTAATTATAGTAAGAACGTTAACATAAAATCTGCTCTCAAATTTTTAAGTATATAATGCAGTAATGTTAACTATAGGCACAATGCGTGTAACAGTTGTCTATAACTATAGGCACAATGCGTGTAACAGTTGTCTAGAACATAGTCATTTTGCATAACAGAAATTATATTCTTGTTGAACAGCAACTCCTAATTTCCCCCTTTCCACAATCTCTGGAAATCACCATTTTAGTTTCAGATTCTATGAGACTCACTATACCTCATATAAGTGGAATCATGAGGTATTGGTTCATCTGTGACTGGCTTATTTCACTTAGCATAGCGTCCTCACAGATCATCCATGTTGTCTCAGGTTGCAGGATTTTCTTTGTTTTATAAGGCTGAATAATATTTCATTATATGTATATACTACATTTTCTTTATTGATTTAACCATCAATAGACATTAGGTTGTTTCTACATCTTGGCTATTGTAAACAATACTACAATGAACATGGGAGTGCAGACATTTTTGAGATCTTGATTCCAATTATTTTGGATAAATACCCAGAAGTAGGGTTGCAGAATTATATAGTAGTTTTATTGTGAGATTTTTGAGTAACCTCCATACTGTTTTCCATAGTAGCTGTATCGATATACATTTCCAGCAGCAGTGTCTAAGGGTTCCCTTATCTTCACATCCTCAGAAAACACATTTTTTTTAAGTAATAACCATTTTAACAAATGTGAGATGATATCTCATTATGATTTTGACTTCCATTTCCCTGATGATTAGTAAGGTTGAGAATTTCACACACACACACACACACACACACACACACACACACACACACACACACTTTGTGTGTCTTCTTTGGAGAAATGTTTACTCAGATCCTTTACCCACTTTTATCAGGTTATTATTTTTTTAATTTTTACTCTTGAGTGGTAAGATCATTATATATTTAGATATTAACTTCTTAGCAGATATATGGTTTGAAAATATTTTCTCCTATTTTGTAAGTTCCTTTTTCTTTTTGTTAATTATTTGCTGTGCAGAAGACTTTTTACTTTGTGTGTGTGTGTGTGTGTGTGTGTGTGTGTGTGTGTGTGTGTGCTTTTGGTGTCATAACCAAGAAATCATTGCCCAGGCAAATACTATGACCATTTCCCCTTGTATTGTCTTCCAGGACCTTTACAGTTCCGGGTCTTATGCTTAAACTTTTAGTCTATTTTTAGTTGGCTTATTATTATGGTATAAAAAAAGGTATAATTTAATTATTTTACATGTAGATATCCGGTTGTCTCAACATGATTTATTGAAGCAACTATCCATTCTCCATGTGTATTCTTGGAACCCTTATATACATAAGATTTTCCCCCCTGGGCTTTTTATTCTATTCTATATATCAATGTGTTCTTTTTAATACCAATACCATACTGTTTTCATTACTATAGCTTTGTAATATATTTTGAAATCAAGAAATGTGATGCCTCCAGCTTTACTTTTCTTTCTCAATATACATTTGGCTATTTAGGATTGTTCTTTGTGATTATATATAAATTTTAAGATTTAAAAGTACCTATAAAAATAACATTGGAGTTTACATAGGGATTGTATTGAATCTATAGATCACTTTGGGTATTATGGACATTTTAATAATGTTAAGTCTTCTAGTCCATAAATACAAAATAGCTTCCCATTTATTTGTGATTTCTTTAATTTCTCCGATCAATGTTTTAGTCGTTTTTATTGTGCACACCTTCCTTAGTTAAATTTTTTACTAAGTATTTTATGATTTATGATGGAACTGCAATTGAGATTATTTCCTTAATATATATATATTTAAGATAGGTCTTCGTTAATGTACAGAATCAAAACTAATTTCTGTATGTTGATTTTATGTCCTGCAAATGTACTGAATTCATTTATTAGTTCTATCACTTTTGTGTGTGTATGTGTTAAAGTGAATGTCACTTTAACCTTTCCAATTTGAGTGCCTTCTATTTATTTTTGCCTCATTGCTCTGGTTAGGACTTCCTATATCATGTTGAATAGAAGTACAGAAATGAGTATCTTTTACTTGTTCCAGATCTTAGTAGAAAACCTTTCAGTTTTTCATCATTGAATATAATGTTAATTGTGACTATTAATATATTTAGGTAATTTCCTTCTATTCCTAGTTTATTGAGAGCTTTTATCATGAAAAAATGTTGAATTTTGTCAAATTATTTTTCTGCATCTATTGAGATGTTCTTGTGACATTTGTCCTTTATTCTGTTAATGTGTTGCAGAACATCAATTGATTTTTGTATGTGGAAGCATTCTCGCATCCCAAGGATAAATCTCACTTGGTCATGGTGAATTTTGTTTTTAATATGCTGTTGAATTTGGTTTGTTAACATTTTGTTGAGAGTTTCTGTATCTATGTTTATCGAAGATATGCCTGTAGGGTGTGTGTGTGTGTGTGTGTGTGTGTGTGTGTGTGTGTGTGTGTGTTTGATTTTGGTCTAATAAAATGAGACTGAAAGTGTTCTCTCTTTTTAAATATTTTGGGAGAGTTTAAGAAGGATTATCATTAATTTTTCTTTAATTATTTGAAGAACTGTCTGGCATAGTCATTAGGTCTTGGGTTCTTCCTTGGGAGGTTTTGACTACAGATTCATTCATCTTACCACTTACAGGTCTTGTTCATATTTTCCATTTAGTCATGAATTGGTCTGAGTAGTTTTTATGTTCTAGGAATTTATTCATTTATTCATTTGTTGGCATACAGTAGTTCACAGTGGTGTCTTGTTATCCTTTTTATTTATATGGTGTTACTTGTAATGTCTCTTATTTTATTTCTCCTTTTATTTATTTTAGTTTTCTCACTTATTTTTTAGGTTGTCCAGCTAAAAATTTTTCAAGTTTATCTTTTCCAAAAAACCAACTCTTAAGTCTGTTGATTTTTTGTCTATATTTTTATATTCTTTGTTTCACTTATTTCTGTTCTAATCTTTATTATTTTCTTCTTTGTGCTAACTTTGGATTTACTTTATTCTTCTTCTCCATTTCCTTAAGATGTAAAATTAGGTTAATTATTTTATATATAAAATATATAAAATTCAGTACTAAGAGGAAAGTTTATAGTGATAAACACCTACATTAAAGAGAATATATATATATATATATATATATATATATATATATATATATATATCGCTTTGCCCATAGTTTTTGTAAGTTGTGTTTTCAGTTTTAAGATATTTGTTAATTTTCCTTTTGAGCTTTTCTTTGACCTGTTGGTTGTTCAGGAGTGTGGTGTATTATATATATATATGTGTGTGTGTGTGTGTGTGTGTGTGTATATATATATGTATATATATGTATATATACATATATACACACACACACACACACACACACACACACACACACACACACATATGTGTGTGTGTGTGTGTTTTCTCTGTTATTGATACTAGTATTATTTCATTGTGGTATAAAAAGATGATTTATATATTTTAAATCTTCTCATATATGTTAAGACTTCTTTTGTAACCTAACATGTATTCATCGTGGAGAAGTCTCCATCTGTGCTTGAGAACATACATTTTACTGTTGTTTTTTAAAATGTTATATATATCTGTTGGCTTCATTTTATCTATACTATTGTTCAGGCCTACTGTTTCCTTTTGTTTTCTGTGTGACTATTATATCCATTATTGAATGTGGAATATTGAAGTCTCCTACTACTATTGAATTGCTGTCTATTTCTCCCTTCAGTTCTGTCTATGTTTTCTTTATATATTTAGGTGCTATAATATTGGATGCATATATATTTATAATTTTTTATCTTCCTTGTGAGTTAACTTTTATTTTTAGATACTGTTCTCCTTTGCTCTTGTCAGAGTTTTTGACTTAAAATCTATCTTGTCTGATATAAGTATAGTCTCTTCTGCTTTTTTTTTTTAGTATTTACATGTAATATCTTTTTCCATTCTTTCACTTTAAGCTTTTGTATGTCCTTAAATCTAAAGTGCTTCTCTTGTAGACAGCATATAGTTAGATCTTTATTCTTTTATCTAGTCAGCCACTCTGTGTCTTTTTATTGAAGAATTTAATCCATTTACATTTAAAGTAATTATTGATAAAGAATATACTATTTATGGGTATTTTGATAGTTTATTTGTCTCTCTTGTCCTCTCTTGTTGCCTTCCTTTGTGTTTCCTTGATTTATTATATTGAAATGCTTTAATTTTTTCTTTTTTTCTTTTGTGTATCTTCAATGGATATTTTCTTTGTGGTTATCACAAAGCTTACATAAAACATCTCATAGATATAATAGTCTGTTTTAAGCTGATAACAACTGAACTTTTATTGCATACAAAAACTCTATATTTACATGTCCTTCCACATACTTTAAATAATTGATGTCACAATTTACATCTTTTTATATTATGTATCCATTAACATATCTTTTATATTTATAGTTATTTGTAATACCTTTTTCTTTTAACATTTTTACTAGAATTAAAAGTGATCGAACAAATACCATTACAGTATAACAATATTCTGTATTTATAGTACTGTTTAACATCTATTCCTTTTAACTTGAAGAATTCCCTTTAGCATTCTTTAAAAAGGCAGGTCTAGTGATGATGAACTCATTCAGCTTTTGTCTACCTGAGGAAGTCTTTATCTCTCCTTCAGTTTATAGGGCATTTTTGTCAGGTATAGTATTCATAGTTAGCAGTCTTTTTTTCCCCCCAGTATATTTACTATATTATCTCACTCTTTTAGCCTACAAGGTTTCCATTGAAAAATCTACCAATAATTGCCTCTTTCTCTTTCTCTTCTCCTTGTGGAACTGCCAAAATGTATTTATTGGACTACATGATGGTGTCTCATAAATCCTTTAAGAATTCTTCACTCTTCACTTTTTTTCTTGCTTTTTTGTTGTTCCTCTGCATGTTTAATTTCTAATGACTTGTCGTTTAGTTTGCTGATCTTTGTATTCATATTCTTAATCAAATCTGCTGTATAACCTCTCTAGTAATTTTTCTTTAGTTCAGTGTTTGTATTATTCAGTTTCATGATTTCTGTTTATTAGTTTTTTTTAATATTTTCTACATCTGTTGAATTTTTTTACTTTTTTTCATGCTTTTTTTTTTCCTGACTTTTTTGAGCATCTTTCTGATGGCTCTTTTGAATTCTTTTGTAGGTAAATTATACATCTCTGGTTCATTATGGATGTTTTCTGAAGATTTATCTTGTTCTTTTGTTTGGGACATATTATCTTGTGTTTTTATTTTTCTTGACACTTCGCATTAGTATGTGAAAAAACAGCTAATATTAGAAACAGTATTAGAAAAAACAGGAAGCCCCTCCAATCTTTAAGGACTGGCCTTATAGATAAGACCCTTACCAGTTAGCCCAATCAGAGATTTTGGGGGTTTCTACAACATTTTTTCTTGTCTATACCACTTCCTTTGTTCTTAGAAGCAACCAGGAATATAGAGTATGACAGGTTCCATCAGTCCTCTGAGATAAGTGAGGCTGAAGCAAATTTTCCAGGTAGCCCACAGAAATGTTGGATCATTAGATGCTCTGTCTAAATATTTCTTGCTTTAGAAAGAAGCTGGGAGCCGTTTTTGTTATTGTTGTTGTTGTTTTTATTTTCTTATTTTATACTGAGTTGAGGGAGGTGCTAATGTAATTGCTTGTTCAAACTGCCATCTTTGGTCCCAAGATGGCTAGAGCACATTGGCTCTCATTTGTGCTTTGAGACAAGCAAGAAAACCAGTTCTTTGGGAAGTATCTTGAAAAGTTGGGGCATTAGATGTGTAGTCTAGCTCTTTATCCCCATAGAGAGAAGCTGAGAGCTGGTTTTAATTTTTTTGTTCACTTGTTTTATGATGAGACAGGGGGGAATGGTTATGTTGACTGCAAGCCCAAAGTGACATCTCACTGGACCTTAAGTACCTAAAGTTTGCCAGGTCTTATAAGCACACCAAGACAAAAAAGACAGAAGCCAGTTTTTTGGGTCATTTCCAGAAAAGTTGGGGGTACTAAACATGTGGTCTGCCTCTTTCTCTTCTAAAAGAGAAGATAGATTTTCCATCTGCTCATTTTGAGCTAAACCAGAGGTAGGGACTATAGCAACAGCCAGCCTAAACTATTCAAATATTTTATTTGTGTGACTTCCTTCCAACCAGGAGACATCAAGAGATCTCTATTTGGTTATTTTTTGTTTCAGTGATGAAATTCAACCTTGCTCCAGTTTTGAATTTTTTTTCTCTCTTTCTAAGCATGGAACATAAGATGTCTTTTTCTTTAGGTACTTTTTTTATCATTAAAAAAATGGTTGTTTTGCTTCTGTGTTGCTTGATTAACTCGAAATAAAATGATACCAATGCCTTCTAAACCTGTATCTGTTAAAAACAGGTTAGCTTAATATATAAAGTTCACCAATAAAATTCTAAGTGCACTTAAGTATTATCTAATATCCATTTACAAGTCCATTTATAACTTCCTCTTGTCACCTCACTTGTGTATGATTCTATTGAGTGTTAGTCCATTAGCAAGTTCTGTCAAAGGTGTTCTTAAATAAAGACATTTAGAAAGTTGTCAAGTAGATATGATTATTGGTTTGTGACAATCAAATATATATAGTCCAGTTTTTATTTAGTAGGTACCATTGCATTATATGAAATATATAGTTTTAGAAAAAATTACTTAATAAACACTTTCCTTTTTTCAGAATTTATTAAACTAGTAAGTACAAAGAACGTTAATCTATGTTCAACATGCAAATGTGTTTTAATGTTACTAATGATGCTCTTTAATGAACAAAAATATACACGTTATTGTATATTTTACAATTACCAGTTCTTTGTCATGTACAATAGCAACTAAATTTTAATTTCTTAATTTTAAAATGCATAACCTGAGACTCTTATTTTGAATTTTTAGTCAAAGTTTATATTTAATATACTTGGAGAAATACTGGAACTATGAAACATTGGTTATCATGACAAGAGCAATAGAAATTTCAGAGTATTTGTGTCTGAGTAATTCATTATTAAAAACTTGATATACTTCCATGGCTTGCCATAGTATCTTGGTGCATACAATCCAAAATATTGTGAATTTTAGTCTAGAATTTCAAGCTAAAAAAAATCTGACATATCGAAGTCAGAATCAACAAAATTTCTAGGGAAAAACAAGACCTTTATTTTGCCTAGACCAATAATGAGGTTTCTGTCAAGAATCAATTTAGGCAGAAACTAGATGGTTATTTCAGAGGTATTTTGTAGCTGTTTCTTGTACTGAGAGTAAAATGGGGCTATGCTTTAAGATTCTGTATGTCACACAAAGGAATTATTTTAGAAATCAATAACATTAGATTCCCTGTGAGATATATAACAAAGTTAGTTTTAAGAGCTAGTCATTTTGGGAGATTAAGATGGCATAGAAGGTAAAGGCTGTACATCTCTCCTCTAGCAACCACACCAAAATTATAACAAAACTACAGAGCATGAGTACGTGGAGTCACCAGAGGTCTGGCTGAACAGAAGCCCTACAAATAGATCACCTCAAATAACATATCACCTCAAAATGGTGAGACAGATAGAGATGCAAAATGCCCTGGTCTCACTACTATGTATGGTGATTGAGAATTAGGAGGACTATCTTGGCTGCAGAGCCACCTTTCCCACCTGAGAAGTGAAGGGTTCCAGCCAGACACCTGGCTCCCCAGTACAGGGTTCCAGTCCCAGGAAGAGAAGTCCCTACAACCTCTGGTTGTGAAAACCAGTGGAAGTTGCTGCTGAGTAAGACAGAGGGCTGTGGAAAGCAGAGACCTTCCTTTTAAAGGGCTCATGCCCAACCTTACTCCTTGATTGACTCACTTGCTCTGAGCTCCAAGACTGGGTCAGCTGTTTGAGGGGCACCAGGGACATACAGGAAAGTACTGAGCTGTTGGGCTTCAGGGCAAGAGCTGGAGGGGTGGCTGGGTCCCAGCCAAAAATGTGGGCAGAAGCCATTGTTCTTTTATTGAGCCCTCCCACTCCCAACATTCAGAGGCAGGCACAGGTTGCTCTGCCCCTGGCATTCTCTGAGACTTCGCCTCTCCAAACTTGTGGACTAACCCAAGACCCTTCCAGGGATTTATTTCATAAAAATAGTCCATCTTGGCTCCTGTTGCAATCTTTCATAAAATCTCTCAAAGGCTCACAAAACCCAAAGAAGCAGCATCTGGCCATGGCATGCCCTGTCCCTCTTGTTGAACAGCCCCAAACTCTGCACTAGTAGCAGCTGGACTCAGTTTTGGTCTCAGTCTCTGGAGGCACCTATAATCCCAGTAAGGGTGGAAGCCATATGTAGATTGCTTGGTGACTCTTACCAGGTAGACCCAGAAGTGCACAGGCTGTGGCTGAACTTGGTTTGCAGCTGGACCACTTTCAGATCTGTGCCAAGGGGACCCACAGCACACCTAATACATAAAGCCATTATACTAAAACCAAGAGACTTAGGAACCCTACTTAATACATAGAAACAGACACAGGGAGGCAGCCAAAATGAGAAGACAAAGAAACATGTCCCACTTGAAAGAACAGAACAAAGTTCCAGAAAAAAAACTCACCAAAATGATGACAAGCAATATACCATATGTAGAGTTCAAAACACTGGTTATAAGTATGCTCAAGGAACTTAGGGTAAAAGTAAATGGACTCAGTGAGAACTTTCAAAAAATTTTTTAAAAACATAAAAATAGAGATGGAAAACATAATTGGGAGCCAATCAGAAATGAAGAATAACATATCTGAGATAAAGAATACATTAGAGGGAATCAACAGAGTGGATGAAACAGAGGATCCAATCAGCAACATAGAGGATGAGGCAATAGAGGACATCCAATCAGAACAGCAATGAGAAAAAAAAAATCCAAAAAAATTAAGATAGTTTAAGAAGCTTCTGGGATAATTTCAAGCATAACAATGTTTGCATCATAGGGCTTCCTATGAAGAGAGCAAGAAATTGAAAACCTATTTAAAGAAATAATGACAGAAAATTTTCCTAACCTGATTAAGGAAATAGACATACACTTCCAGGGAGTGCAGAGTCCCAACCAAGATAAACCCAAAGAGGCATCACCAAAACACGTCATAATTAAAATGCCAAAGTTTAAAGACAAAGAGAGAATATTAAAAGCAGAAATAGAAAAGGAATTAATTACATGCAATAGAACATCCATAAAACTGTCAGCCTATTTCTGGAAATTTGCAGGCCATAAGGGTTTGACACAAATATTCAAAGTTATGAAAACCCAGGGCCCACAACCAAGATTACTTTAAGCAGCGAAGTTATCATTTAGAATAGAAGGACAGACAAAGAGCTTCCCAAACAAGAAAAAGTTAAAAGAGTTTATCACCACCAAGCCAGTATTATAGAAAATATTGGAAGGACTTATTTGAGAAGAAGAAAAAAAAATGTATCAAAAGCAAAAGTCTAAAAAAAGAATGGCAATAACTACATATCTATCAATGAGTATTTCAAAAGAAAAAAGAATTAAATGCTCCAGTCAAATGATAGGATGGCTGAATGGATAAGAAAACAAGACCCTTATATATGCTTCCTACAAGAGACCCACATATAGACTAAAAGTAAGGCGATGAAAAGAGATATTTCACTGTGGGCCTAAGAGTAGTGCGCTGAGTGGAGTAAGTCAGACAGAGGAATACAAATACCATATGATCACATATATATGTTGAATCTAAAGAACAAAATAAACAAACAAACAGAAACAAACTCATAGATATAGAGAATATTTTGTAGATTATCAAATAGAAGTGGAGTTGGTGGGGTTGGTGGGAAGGGATTAAGAAATATAAATTGGTAGCTACAAAATAATAATGGACATAGAATGTATAGTATAAAGAATATAGCCAATAATATTGCAATAATGATGTATGGTATCAGAGAGGCACTAGATTTACTGAGGTGATCACTTTTTGAGTTGCATAGATGTTTAATTACTGTGTTATACACCTGAAACTAATATAGTATTTATGCCAACTCTAACTAAAAAATTATATATACATAAAATTAAAAAAAGAAAAAGAGCTAGTCAACCTGTTTAGGGGAAGATTTAGGAAGAAATAATTAGTTAGCTTGCATTGTTAAAGGGAACGTTGTTATATTTTAAATAAAATGGAAAGAATAATAATTTACATCAACAGTGCACATAGACCAAAAATTGTTTCCACTTTCTTCTTTTATCATTACAAAAACTTTTTTTCAATATGTGTATAAAACCCTTACTCAATATATATCATTAGATTAAAATCTTTCAACACTAAGCAGCTCTCCTTGCTTTCCATTGTCTTAGAGTTGTTTTGCATATTTCAAAATATAGAAAATTGATAATAATGCAAATGAATATTATCCATATAATACATATTTGTTATGTCCCGTGGAACACTTGATTACAGACGTATTTCACATTTATGTGTAAATTTATTTGTGCATTCATTATTTTTCTAGTTATGTGTTACACTTTAAATTTTTCTTTAATCCTGTTATAACTTTTTACTGGTTCTCTCATTATTAGTGAGTTAAATGTTATTATTAGTGAGTAATATGTTTGTCACATATTTATTTTATGGGAGTCACAATTTTGCCTTTCTTGAAAATTTATTCTTTAATACTTTTGGAGATTATGCACTGTGATGCACAATGAATTTACATTATAGACAGGTAAACTGTATTGTTAAAGAAATGCATTTCATCAATGCCTTATGCAAAGGCATATCCTTTTCTGTTAGAAGTGTATCCCAAATGGCAATAGAATTATAAATTTGCTGGCTCTGTGTTGCCCTCTCTTTTATGTCTACTAATTTTATGTTTCCATTTTAGTTTTTTACAGTTGATAAGTTATTCTTCATTAGTGGCCAACAATGACTGGATATTTGGTTTTATGTTATGAATATCTGGTGACTTTTATGTATTAATAATAATAAAGATCTGTATTTTTTGTGGGGGGAGATAGCAGATAATTTGTTATGTTAGTTTCTATTTGTATAATTTTAGTTCACATTGCTTAACAAATGTGTGCTCACAGGAAGAAAAACAGCTCTTTTATATTCGAATCTATAAAATTTTGTATTTCTTTTATTTCGTTTTTCTTGATCTAAATCCAAAATTTAAAAAAATGATGTTCGAAAGTATCTAAGTTTTTTATGTTTTGAGAGCTCTAATTTAAAAAGACTTATAACGTAATAAGTGTGATAACGTAATGTTTTCTAGTCTTCAAATTGTACTAATAAACTTGATTATACAGTCTCTTAAGTTAAGAAAGTTCTGTTCTATTTGTAGAGTAAAAAAATTGTTATGTAAAACAAACATTCTTAAAATATCTACCAAATAAGGAACATAGAGAGTTTAATACTTTAAATATGCTAATTTCTAGAACAACAACAACAACAACAATAACAACTACAGCAACAACAATAGTAAACTCTTATGGAAGTTAACTCATAAATATTTTAGAAATCTAAGTTCATATAATTAAAGAAAATATTTGGTAAACAAGGCTATTTTGATAAATTTGTTTCAATGTTATGTCTAAAACAATATCAATTTTATTGTACTTGTTTTCCCCCTGAACCGATGTAGGTTTATTAATCAAGAAATCTAAATTTATCCCAAAATAAAGTTTAAGATCATGGAAATGTAAAACATTTTTGAGTTAGCTTCTATGAGAACTAATAAGTGAGTTAAGAAATGTCAGAGATATAAAATTAAAATGCAAAAATCAATCACATTTTTATACATTAAGTACAAACAATTGAAAATTAAAATTAAAAAAAATATTTTTACAGGTAAATATTTTTAAATTCTTGGGTAGGTTGTTAAAAGAGGGATCACTGGGTCATATGGTAATTCTATTCTTAATTTTTTGAGAAACCTCTATACTGTTTTACATAGTGGCTGTACCAATTTACATTCCCACCCAATGTCACTCAATAAACTTAACAAAAGGAAAAAATAAAAAATAAAAATAAACATATTCTATTAACAATAGATCTTTCTACGTGAATTACATAGGCATATGTCTGTACAAATCGTGTACAAGATCCATACATAAAATTTGTACAATTCTAATAAAAATTTTCAAGAAAACCTAAATTAATGAAGATATGTAAAATGTTCTTGATTGGAATATCCAATACAGTAAATTTTCAATTATTTTCTTATTTCCAAATGGTCAATAGTTGTAATACAATTCCTATCAGAATAACAGCTTGGTACTTTGTTGAAGACATAGAAAAGTTTACTTTAAAATTTATATAAGCTTTAAAATAGCTAAAACAATCTTTTAGGAAAAAAATAACTCTTTCCAATTTTAAGACACACTGCAGTAATCAAGACCAATTCTACTAGTAAAGAGATAGACATATAAATCATTCACACACAACAGAGAACCCAAAAATAGGCTTGGATGTGTATGCTTAACTATTTTTTTTTACAAAGGTGGAGAAACAATTTAATGGAGAGTAATTTAATGGAGTCTTTTTCAACAAATATTGCTGGAACAACTGGATAGCTATGGATGAGAAAATAACCTTAAACTAAACTTCACACCTTATACAGAAATTAACAAAAAAATGGTTATCAGACAAAGCTGTAAAATGTATACTCATAACACACTTAGAAAAAGTACTTAAAAGAAAATCTTGGTAATCCATAGCTATGCAGAATTCTTAGTCTTGAAATAAAGAAGTAAAAAAAAATAATACATAATAAATAAAGCTAAAATTGATAAATGAGACCTCATAAAAATAAAATTTTTACTGCATAAAAGACCACATGAAGAGGATAAAAAGTCAAGGTACTGACTGGAAGAGTTACAAACCACATATCCTACAAAGGATTAACATCTAAATATATAAAGAACTGAAAACTCAAAGGTAGATTTTATTTCTGGAGTGGTGACATCAAGAACTCATGGACTCATTTTCAAATGAAACAACTATAACTTGTTAAAATTATAAAAATAAACATTTACTGTATCTGGAAATTTTACAAAGATAATACAGAAAATAAAAAAAAATACATTCAATAAAATCTACATTATAGTAACAACAGTAAGAATACGTGACACTTGAGCCACGGATAACTCTCTTTCTTTCTCTCAACACAAGCTCAGCATGATGTAAGCTCTGCTCCATGGAGAAATAGCCAAAACCACACAGCTCCCTCTCCCTTATCTCACAGTCAAGGTATATAATCTCTCACATGAAGGAACAGTCCACCAGCATTCCACATCCCCTCCCCTTTGTCTCTGAGTTCCAGAGACTAAATGTCTTGCAAACATGTCTGAGAGGTTGGAAGTTCTCTTTCTTTATTTGGGTCCTACCCATAACATAAAAGCTCCACCCTATAGCAGGGACAGGCCAAGAAGAATAACTTCCTCATTGCTTTTACTTAAGCTTAACATAAATTAGAAGATCCATGCCAAGAAAAGTATAATGAAAGACCAGAGGCTTCTACTTGTACTCTGCACTTAAAACATGGGTGACACACCCACACTAAACTATGAAGCCATACTTATGAACTTTACTTAGAAGGAAAGAAAGGCTTTTCATAAGAATACAGAGATACAAATCACTCCCTAAAGAAACCTGTTTTGTTAAAGAGTGTGAGAAAGATCAAGCCTAAAGATGCCTTTAAAAACAATAGTTATTTTGGTGGTAAATAACTATCAGGAGACTGGTAGCTCTATAGAAGCAACAAATAAAATCATAAGTCAACTATTTCATCAGAAAGAATCATGGAAATAGTTGAGCATAGATCTCATGAGGTCAGAATAAACCTTAAAAACTGACCTCAAAAAATACATATGCAAGGGCCTGCATATATATATATATATATATATATATATATATATATATATATATATATATATATATAAAATGAGATCAGATTGTAAAGCAATTTATGATCCGGGGCATATTTAAAAACAGTAGAGAAATAAGCTGGCTTTTAGTGGAGCCTAATAGGTAAGAATGATACCACATCAAGGGAGACAATTATTTGAGGGATCAGAGATAACTTCTGAATAGATGCATCAGAATTTTCACACTGTACGGAAATAGACTTCACTAAAATAGTGTAGCCAAGTCACTTAACAAATAAGCAAACAACAAAAGCATACTCTACTGAAGGAGGAGAATCAGTACCTAGAGTTGCTTTAATATATTACCTAAAATATCTATCTGGTTTTTGAATAATTTTGAGGCACATATAAAGAAATAAGAAAGTGGGACCCATATATGGGGAAAAGAAAACAGACAAGAAAAGCTGACTATAAGAGGATCTCAATTTAAGAACAAAGACTTCAAAGCGGCCATTGTAAATGTATTCAAAGAACTAAACAAAGCCATGCTTAGAAAGAAAGAAAGAAAGAAAGAAAGAAAGAAAGAAAGAAAGAAAGAAAGAAAGAAAGAAAGAAAGAAAAGAAAGAAAGAGAAGAAAGGATTGTGACAATGACTTTTCAAATACACAATATTAATAAGGGATGAAAACTGTAAAAAAATAAAATCAATGAAAACTCTGGGGTTTAAAAATACAATGAAAAAAAAAGGTAGATTTGAACTGACAAAAAATAAATGAACTTTAATATAGATCAATAGAGATTAACCAGTTAAAAAAACAAAGAGAAAGAGAACACAGAAAAACATACAGAGAAATATGTAACATTGTTAATTATGATATATAATGGAATTGTAAAGGGAGAGGAGAGAAAGAAAGGGGGAAAATAATTAGTGGCTAAAAACTTCTTACTCTTGATGAAAACTATTAAAGTATTCTTTAGGTTCAACAAAATACATATAGGACACACATAGAAATAGATCTACTTCAAGACACATTATAGTGAAAATGTTTGAATGAAAAGACTAATTTGAATGAAGGAAAAGAAAGCTGACTCTTCATTTACATAGGAATTTTAATAAGATTAACATCTGATTCTTCATCAGAAACGATAGAAGCTGGAGTTCTAGTCAAGATAGCCAAGTAGGTAAATACTGTGTTTGCCTTCTTTAATGACCATATAAAAATGACAACTAAATTATAAAATAATCAACCTAGAGAACCATCTGAAGACTAGCTGGATAGAAGTCTTATAACTAAGTATGTAAAGAAAAAGTCACATTGAAAATGGTAGGAGGGGCAGAGATGAGAAACAAACTGGACCCACACCCACGTATGATGGTTGAGAATCAGGAAGGATATCTCAGCTGATGAGGTCCCCCCTGAGGAGTGCAGGGTCCCTGCCCCACACTGGGCTCTCCAGCCTTTAGTACCAGTGCCAAGAAGAAGAGTCCTCATAACATCTAGCTATTAAAATCAGTTAGGATTCCATCTGTCAGGATGAGACGGAAGATAGCTAGAAACCTAGGCATCCTCTTAAAGGGTCCATGTACAGACTCATATGTTTGCAGGCATTCACACTGGGCTCCAGTGGAGGGACAGTGGCTCGAGAGGAGGCAGAGACATATGGGGAGAAACTAACGTGTGGCTTCAGAAAAAGGACTGGAGGGACAACCACAGTTATTCCTGTGTTGAGCATTCCTACCACACAGCTGGCAGTTGGTGTCATCTTTTCTGTGTTGAGCCTTCCGACCACATAAGAAAATTTGAATCTGCATTAGTCTGGTGAACTTCAATTGCTCCACCCTGATGACTCTCTGAGACCCTGCCCAACCCAATTTGTGTACCACCAGAAGTTTTTTGATGGCAGGCAACTAGCTTTAGCCCTCACTGCACTTCTTAACACCTAACCTTCTTAAACTATCCCAAAAAATTAAAGAGGAGAGAAGGCACTGAAGTTTATTTTATGAAGCCAGCATTACTCTGATTCCATAACCAGACAAAGACATGAAGAATAAGAATAAAATAATAAGAATAAGAATAAGAATAAGAATAAGAATAAGAATAAGAATAAGAATAAGAATAAGAATAAGAATAAGAATAAGAAGGAAGAGGAGGAGGAGGAGGAGGAGGAGGAGGAGGAGGAGGAGAAGAAGAAGAAGAAGAAGAAGAAGAAGAAGAAGAAGAGGAGGAGGAGGAGGAGGAGGAAATTATAAGATAATAACCCTGGTGAACATAGATGCAACAATTCTCAACAAAATATTAGCAAGCCAAATTCAGCAATACATTAAAAAGGTTATACACCATGATCAAGTAGTATTTGTTCCTGGGACGCCAGGTTGGCCCAATATCTGCAAATCAATTAACAAGATATCCTATATAAACAAAATAAAGGGTAAAAATAATATGATTATGTCAATAGATTTAGGGAAAAATTGTCAAAATTCAATGTCAATTTATAACAAAATCTCTCAGCAAAGTGGGAACATACCTCAACATAATAAAAGCAATATATGTCAAACCCACAGCTAACATCATACTCTATGGCAAAAAGCTAAAAGTGTTTTTCTTAAGATTAAGAACAAGACAAGGATGTCTACTTTTACCATTTTTATTCAACATAGTATTGAAATTCCTATTCACAGCAATCAAGTAAACAAACAAAAAAGAAATAAAGAAATAAAATGTCAGCTAAATTAGAAAAGAAGTAAAACATTATTTGTAAATGACATAACAATAGATATAGAAAACCCTAAAGATTCCACCAAGAAAAGTCTATTAGAACTGATAAATGAATTCGGTAGAGTAGCAGGATACAAAATTAATATTCAGAAATCGATTGCAATTTTACCCCCAATAAAAATCTATCAGAAGGAGAAATTAAGAAAATATTTAATGCAATTTCAAATCTTAAAAATATAATAAATAGTTAGTAATACACTTAATCAAGGAAGTAAAATACCTGTACTCAAAAAACTATGAGACATTAAAGAAATTGAAAAAGAGACAAATACATGAAAGCATATACCTTGCTCATGGGTAGAAGGAATATCATCGTTAAACTTTCCATACTACCCAAAACAATTTATAGATGAAATGAAATCCTTATCAAAATGCCAATGGTATTTTTTATAGAAGAAGAAAAAACAATGCTAACATTTATATGAAACCACAAAAGATCCCAGATAGCCACAGTAATCTTGAAAACAGAGAACAAAGTTGAAAGTATCATGTTACCTAATATCAAACTATACTACAAGACTATAGTTATCAAAACAGCCATAAACAAACATATAGACCAAAAGAACAGAACAGAGAGCAGAGAAATAAATCCACACCTATATGTTCAATTACTCTATGACAAAAAGACAAAAACTTACAATGGGGTAAAAAAACATTCAATAAATGGTATTAGAAAAACTGAACAGATACATGCAAAAAAATAAAACTGGATCAACTTCTTACATCATATACAAGAATAAATTCAAAGTGTATTAAAGACTTCTATGTAAGAACCAAAACCATACAACTCCTGGAATAAAACATAGGCAGTAAGTTCACACATCGTTCTTTGTAATATATATATATATACACTTATATATATATATATATATATATATATATATATATATATATATATTACAAATACACTTGTCCCCTTTCTTCTGTCAGATTCTTTAAAATACATGACATCATATAAAGTAAGAAAAAGTAATAATTATAACAATAGTGTTGGGTATTAATATATATACTATTAATAAATATACTATTAGTATGTTAGTATATATGCTAATAGTATATTAGTATATTCTAATAGTATATTAATATATATATATTACAAAGTTTTTTTTTACAGTGAAGGAAACCATCAAAAAAACTAAAAGACAATCTATTGAATGAGAGAAGGTATTTCCCAATGACACATTCCATAAAAAGTTACTAACCAAAATTTATAAAGAACTCATACAATTCAACACCAAAAACAAACAAAATATGGGCAGAGAACCTAAATAGACATTTCTAAAAGGAGGACATACAAGAGGATATGCATTTCAAATAGACATATGAAATTAAACTCAATGCCACTAATAATCAGAGAAAATGCAAATTAAAACCACAATGAGATATCACCTCATGCTTGTCAGAATGACTATATTCCATATATCAGCAAACAAGTATTGGGAAGGATGTGGAGGAAAGGGAATTCTTGTGCATTGTTGGTGGGATTGCAAACTGGTATACCCACTATGAAAACCAGTTTAGAGGTTTCTCAAAAAATTAAAAATAGAATTATCTTATGACCCAGCAACATCACTTTTGGGTATTTATCTGAAGACATCCAAAACACTAATTGTATTATATATAACAGAAAAGATATATGCAGCCCCATGTTTATTGCAGTGTTATTTACAATAGCCAAGATATGAAAGCAACCGAAGTCTCCATCAAGACATGATTGGATACAGACAAAGTGAAAAATACATACAATGGAATATTACTCAGCTATAAAAGAATGAAATCTTACCATTTGTGACCACATGGATTGACCTAAAGGGTATTACACTGAGTGAAATAAATTAAAAAAAAAAGACAAATACCATATAATCTCACTTTTATGTGGCATCAAAGTAACAAAATAAATTAACAAACAAAACAGAGACAGACTCATAGATACAGAGAAAAAAACTGATGTTTGCTAGATGGGAGGGAAGTTGGGAGGCTGGGCGAAAAGCTGAAGGGATTAAGAAGTATAGAATAGTCGTGGAGATGAAAAGTACAACATAGGGAATATAGTCGGTAACATAATAACTATGTGTGGAGCCAGGTTGCCTACTATACTTATTGGGGGATCACTTCATAATTATATAAATATCTAAGCATTATGCTGTACATCTGAAACAAATATAAAATAATTTTGAATTTCAACTGTAATTTGAAAAAAGAATAATACGTTCTTTGTAGAAAGAAACTTATATTAGATATTTAGATTTCCTGGGTTTAATTACATAACAGTGCTTGTCCATTAGTAAGTACTCAATAAATTATAGCTAATATTATTATAACATAAATAAGGTGTTTATAATGCTTGGAATATGATGGAACCTAAAAATGTGTTAAGGATTGTTTGTAGGTAATGTTGTTGCTGATATTTCAAAACTCTCTCTTTTAAGAGAGAAAGCAAAACACTTTTTGAAAGTTAAAAAAAAAGAAAAAATAGAGGTTAGAAGGCAGTGAGATGATATAAAATGATATATATATATACATATATACATATATATAATATATATATATATATTATTAATATATAATATATATATTATTCCAAAAATCTTATATCCTGCAAAACTATCTTTTAAAGTTGAAGGCATAAGAAAGACATATCCAAATAATCAAAAATTGAGAGAATGTTTTGCTGGTAGACTCATATTAATATAAATATGTCTTCAGGCTAAAAGCAAGTGATGTCAGAAAGTAATTTGAATCTAAAAAAAAAAACAAACAAAACCAAATGTAACAAAAACAGACAAAAAACAGATCCCTAGCAAAGTTATGTAATTATAAAAGCTAATACAAATGTATTACTATTTCTCTTAACTAATTTAAATAGCAATTGTATAAAACAATATATAAAAAATTGTATTATTGGGCCTCCAACACACAGAAATGCAATATATTTGACAATAATACCACAAAAGAGGAAAGTGGGAGCAGGACTGTATTGCAGTGAAGAAATTATATTGGATGGTAAATCAAGTTCACAGGAAGAAATGAAGATAATCAGAAATGATAAAGTTAATATTTAGCAGAGTTATAAATACACTTGTCCCCTTTCTTCTGTCAGATTCTTTAAAATACATGACATCATATAAAGTAAGAAAAAGTAATAATTATAACAATAGTGTTGGGTATTAATATATATACTATTAATAAATATACTATTAGTATGTTAGTATATATGCTAATAGTATATTAGTATATTCTAATAGTATATTAATATATATATTATTAAAATATATATACTATGTGAGGATTCTGGCTCCTAGCCAATAATCTTTCTGTGCTTTTGTTTTAGGCCCAACCAAAGGTAATTACAAAGGCAGGCTACATTGGGGAAAGCTGCCTTCCTCACACCAGACTTGGTGTACATTCAGTGCCTTATAATCTCTAAAGAAAATTGCAGTCAAAGACTTAGTCACTCCTATCTGGTCATTCTGTTTTGCATATTTGCATTCCTGGCCCATGCACCTTCATTCTTGTTTCTTTATCTGAGTTTGTCAAAGTTCTCTTCAGGTTTCTCTGCCAATGCCTTGCTATGGATGGAAGAGTGGGAAATCTTGAAGATACTTTTTTCACTCTTACTACTTGATGCTTTTCCACTCCTAGACCTTCTACTTCACCCTACACTCAACCATAGGTTCATAGAACTGTAAGAGCCTTGTATTCAGGATTTCCTCAGAGCAAAATAATTTCTGCTTCTGTGCTAATCAATCTTTCCTGAGACTGGTAGATTGCTCTATGGGGGCAACTAGAACAGAGGGGAGTTAGCTTTCTCCATCTTTGACTCTCACTGTTACATTAGTTTTGGCTTATTGTTTTAATTGGCTATTCTAATACCTCATAGTTTATTGCTCTCTTCCAGATCAGTTTAGCATCGAACAAATTGAACAGTGAAGAGGGTAGTCAATTAAACATCATGACAATCTGTGAGAGGAAAAGCTTAAAGATCCTACAGAGTACTTTCAGAAGATGCTAGTAGAGCCTGCAGAATTTTTTATTGGGGTACTAGTTTGCAAGAGTCTGAAGGTCCTACAGGATATTTTGCCACCTGGTCTTGGGAATTGCTAGCAGAAGCCATAGATTACTCTTGGAGGATGCTGGTGGATTGTTTATATAACTTTTTAAGTTCCAAGGAAGAACATTGGTCTTTCACATTAGCCCTCAACTCCTCAGCTGAGTTCACTCAGTGGGTCAGATTAGAGATTCAAAAGAGGGGTTCAGAAAAAGCTAAAGAAACAGTTTCACAACCACTGCTTGTGGCATTCCAAGAATGGCACTGCATATAGTCAGGGGTTCCTGTGAGCACAGTGAATTTGGTAACAACCTTGCATTTGCAACCCAGTCTATACATCAGTGGGCTCAATTATGGGGCATACGATGGAATCTCTATTTTCAATGTCACCTCCAAAGCCACATGAGTGATTGACAATTTTAATGAACAATTAAAGGATAGGCTTATGTGACTGATGGGAGGAGAAAAGACAATCCCAGTTTGGACTACACATCTCAAGTGAGCAATCTGAGGTCTCAATACAGTAATTCCTTCAAAGAGCACTTCTCATTTGTGCAATATGTTGGATGGTCTGTCCTCTTCTTACAATTATATATCCATTCTTCTTTTATAGTTTTTGATGTCTCAATCTCTGGGGGATCTTGCAGAGACCTTTGATTACATTTGACCTTTTCTTAAAGATTCAAATAGATGGAAAATTAAGATGGCTATTAAACAGCAGGAATAAAAGATTATGTAAATTCATGTTAAACATTTTAAAATAGAATTTATTCTAATTCTTAAATATGACATAGTTTTGTAAAAATGTCTGCATGTAAAAATACTTTTATCCCTGTCGCATACAACCCTTCCAGACAGAGAAACTAAATGAAAATAGAAGATGATTTTAAAAATGTAGTTTTAACTACTGAATGGAATACACTTATAACAATAAGAATAAAAAGCTAAAACGTGGCACCTAAGGAGGGAAAGGAGAGGTGATATAAATGATCTTCATTTTTCAGAAATGCTCTTAAAAGATTTCTCCTCCTTTTGAAGAAAACAACCAGTATCATTTTCCAAGCTGTTGTGAGTGCTTTGGCTTAAGACTGCAGAGCTAATAATAACACCTGACTGTGCTAACTATGAGACAGTAGAGGATGGCCTCAACTCCTGCACTTTCTACTCAAAATGTTTCCATGTGTTATCCACAATCATAAGGCCAACAAAATGTATCAAAGATATGTAAAATGTTCGGAACTGACTACCTCAATCAGTTAATCTAAAACTAAGGATTAAGCTGAATTATTTAGAGTGGACTAGAAATCCCAGAGCCTAAGATCAGGATGGGATGGGAGGCCATATTGAGAGTCTTGTTAACCTAACTGCCTGATTAACATATATGCTGTTTGGAGTGTCCTAGCATTGTAAAATTTTTGTTTCCAAGTGGGGAGACCCCAGGGATTATAATTTTTATATGTGTAACCTATTATGACACTGTCTCATATCTGTAAGGCACTCAGGTCGGCTTAATTTTTCTTAAATGCCTAGAGCATCTGGTATTCCTAGGTGGTCTCCCATCTAAGTACTAACCAGACAAGATTAGGTCAGCTTAAATTTATTGGCCAGATTTGCACTGTGCCTAAATAAATGCCTCAGTTTGGTTAAAAAATATACAAAATCTTGAAAAGGAATCCTCTTGGCTCTCTAAAATAGACATCAATGGGCTAGGAGACATCTTTTCCTGATTTGGTAACTGTTGGGACTCATAATTACATCCAGTCTTCCAGCCTGGCCTGCTCATCTTATTTGCAGTGATCTTGATCATGGCCTTGGTCTACTGTTACTTCAGACTAATTACCTAGTTTTTGTCACAGCTCTTCAAAGTCCAACTCATTTAGATCTCTGATGAGATAGTCTATTTCTTGCTAAAGTCCCCCCCAAAATCAAGGAGTACAATTGAGAACTCTGGATATTAACCAAGAACATTTATGTGATTTTTCAAACCCACCACCAGCAATTATGAAGGCTTTACATGACAGCCCTCATTGAAGAGAGCTGTTCTCCCCACATTAGACTTGGTGCACAGCCAGGGCATTACAGTCTTGAAAGGGAGTTGCAGTCAAGGACTCAGGCCTTTCTGGCCAGTTATTCTCTTACACATATTCACATTCCTAACCCAGGTGCCTTCATTACTAAATATCTTTATCTGAGGCCTTTGTCCAAAGTCCTCTTCAGGTACCTCTGCTGTAGCTTCCTTATGAGGAGAGGAAGGAGAAAACTTGAAGATATTTTTTTCCCATTCTGACAGTACTTTTCTATTTCTAGCTCTTCCCTTTAACTGTCCCCCTGGTTTAGAATTCACAAAACTGCTGGAACCTTTTGTTTGGGCTCCTTCAAGAGCGAGATGATCATCATGTTTGTGCTGATCCACTTTGACTCAACTAGTATGCTGCTCCATGGGGAAAAATGAAACAGGGACTTTGTGATTTCTCTGGTTTTAGACTCTTATATTATTTGAGTGAGTGAGTAAAGTCTTCACTGTTACTTTCATTTTGGCTCATTGCTGTTTTAATCACCTACCACCTAGAAACTCATCTTTCTCTTCCAGATCTGCGGAGTCTCTGTATGAGGTACTGTGGAAATACAATGTGTATTTTTCTCAGTAAGATAGTCATTGACCTTAGAGACATTACACAGGAAAAAAAAGTAAGAAAAATTAAGAGGCCAAATTGATAATTAAATATTTGTGCTGACCCATTATAGCATTGCTTTGGTAAATGAGTAAAGTCAATTGAGAAGTTTATATTTTTAAAGCTAATGCTTATTATTTACCATGTGTTACAGACTACTTTAAACATATAACACATATTAATTCAATTAATCCTCACAGCATCCTTGGGTGGAAAAGATTATTATTATTCCCATTTTATGAGTAAGAAAAATGATACATGTCACATAAATTTACCAATGATATCTTCTGTCAGAAAGTGAAAGACCTGGATTTCAAACCTAGGTAACCTGACTACAGGGCTCTTGCTCTTAAATTTTATGTGCCACTCCCCCTTTATAACAATTTCATTAAAAAAGAACAAGAAACAAGATTATTAGATGTCTTCTGCTTCACTTCATGGATAAGAAATAAATAATTTATTGTTAAAATGTCATTATTATCAGTACTGTTATTTTTATAATACTTTATTTCTTGTCTGCCTTGGATCCACTTTGATGTATTTGCCTAAATATAATCTTATACCAGATGACTCTCTTGTTTTCATTTTTAATGAAATATTTTAATCTACCTTATAAAATATCACTTTTACTGAAATTTTTTGTCTATAAGTTGCATAGTATTTTACAAAATGTGTTCATAGACAAATTCTCTTATTCTTATTTTCTTAGGCAATAGAAAGCAATCCTCAATCAGAAGAAGAAGCATTTTCCAGAGAATCAGGTCATGGAGTAATTTTTTCTGTATGTTTTTTCTGTTTCCTAATTAGGATATTTCTTTTTGTGAGGATGTTTCACAACAGAATCTGTTCTTTTTCTATCTTTTTATTATGTCAGTGAAAGAATTTATAACTGTGTATCTACTTAGCATTGGGAAAGCATCACAATTTGGTTTATTTTCTCCCTCCAAAGTAGCCAGAAGAATTTGGCTGTGGAGTCTCTGCTACTTTTCCTAATGAGCTACTGAGAGAATGTGTAGTTGTAGGAAGTCTGTGTTATTTCACCATCTCTACCCCAGGAGTTAAAATTGCATAAAACTTTATCTTCTCAGGTCATTGTAGGAATTGGTGGATATATATTCAAATGCAAATAAATATCTATTTATTCTCTTTGAATGAACACTTGTGGTATGATTAAATGTTTTTCTTTCCTTTGATTCTGTTGTCTTAAAGACTTTTTAAAATAAATTTTCCAAATCACCTTATCATATGAGATTTTTAATACATTTTAAAGTAATTAAACTTTTTGATTCCAAGGAATTTTTAGGTATAGATTCTAAAATAATGGAATGAAAGAATTCTTGCTTGAATTGAGGAGAATTATTTTATGTGAAGTAGGTTATCATCTACGTGTTTTAAATGGTAAAACAGCAACATCCCTCTGCTCCAAAATATGACTAAATGACTGAAATAATGCAGTAATAATATAAGCTTTATATACAGTCTTAGAAATATTTTAAGATTTTGTTAACTGGCATAACTCAATGGCTTGAATTTATTAAAGGAAAAACAATAACAACATTTTTTTCTTTTTCATTTTCATACAAAGAATCTGAACTCAAAAGACTAGTCTAAGAAGATGTGAAGGTGCAGGGAGTTATAGATCAGCCTTGAGGAAGTAAAATGTCAGGTTGTCATTTTTGTAGCAGATGGTGAGTTGAACATATAGGAATAGTTTATCTTATTACCTCAGCCTGTTTTTGGCTCTCTTTTGGGCTGACTGAACTTTAGATTACATGTATTCTTCTCTCTGCTTCCTTGTGTGGTAGGCCAACAGAGGCTTAATAGACAAGTTTTATTGGTTATAAAGACAAAAGAACTTTGATTCAAACTGTATATTCGTGCCTCATTTTTCAATCCAGCTTTACCAATTCAGCTTACACTTTGATTTCTATTTATTTTTTACTTATTTTCCCTTTTTCTCCCAGTTTTATTGAAATATAATAAACAATTAGTTGCTCATATTTACATTGTATAATTCAATGAGTTTTTTTTCAATTATAATTGGCATACAGTGATATATTAGTTTCAGTTGTACAGCATAGTGATTAGAGATCTATATAAATCATGAAGTGGTCATGCCACTAAATCAGGTACCTGTCTTTTCCCTTACATATTTCTTAGAATATTGTTGGCTATTTTCCTTATGCTACACTTTATATCTCCATGACTATTTTAAAACTATCCATTTGTGTCTTTTAATCTCTTCACCCTTTCTCACCATCCCTCACAATCTGTATCTATGAGTTTGTTTCCATTTTTGTAGTTACTGTTGTTTATTTTGTATTTTAGATTCTGCACATATGTGAAATCACGTGGTACTTGCTTTCTCTATCTGACTTACTTCATTTAGCACAACACTCTCTAGATCCATCAAGGCAATATCTATTTCCATTCCCTTCCTTTTAGTCTGTGTGTATCTTTAATCTAAAGTGAGTCTCTTGTAGGCAGCATATGTAGGGCTCTTGTTTTCTTATTCATTCAGCCAGGCCATCCTTTGGTTGGAGCACTTAATTCTTTTCCATTTGAGATAGTGGTTCATAGATATGTAATTATTACCATTTTTATTCATAATTTTGATACATTTTCTTTTTTCTTTTTAAAGAAGTCCCTCCAACATTTTCTGTAATACTGGCTTGATGATGAAGTCCTTTAGCTTATTTTTGTCTGGGAAGCTCTTTATCTGTCCTTCAAATCTAAATGATAACTTTGCTGGATAAAGTATTAGTGATTGTAGGTCCTTGGTTTTCATCACTTTGAATATTTTCTGCCAAACCCTTCTGACCTGCATAGTTTCTTTTGAGAATCAGCTGCCAGTCTTATGAGTGTTCCCTTGTAGGTAACTAATTGCTTTCCTCTTGCTGCTTTTAAGATTCTGTCTTTGGCATTTTAATTACAATGTGTCTTGGAGTAGGCCTCTTTGGGTTCCTTTTCCTTGGGACTCTCTGAGCTACCTGGGGTTGTATGTTTATTTCCTTCACTAGGTTAGGGAAATTTTCTATCATAATTTCTTCAAATAGTTTTTCCACTTTTTGTTCTCCCTCTTTTCCTTCAGGTACCCCTATTTCATGGATGTTTTGACTCTTAATTTTTCCCAAAGACTCCTTAAATTATTATTATATTCTTGGCTTTTTTTTCTTGTAATTTTGATTGAGTGACCTTAGCTTACTCAACCACTATATCAGTGGTTTGATGCTCTTCTTCATCCACACTGTTAATTCCCTCTAATATACTCTTTATCTCAGATCATGTATTCTTCATTTTGGACTGTTTATCTTGGATAATTTCCAATTTCATTTTTATGTTTTTTAAAATTTCTTTGTTAAAGTTCTCACTGAATTTATCGACTTTTCCTCAAAGTTTATTGAGCATCTTTATAACCAGTGTTTTGAACTCTGCATCTGTTAGTTTGCTTAATTCTATTATTTATGGATCTCTGTTCTGTTCTCTCATATTGTTTCTGCTTCTTCATCTTTCCATTTTGGCTGCCTTTCTGTGTCTGTTTCTATGTACTAAGCAAAGCTCCTAAGTTTCCTAGTCCTATTAGTGTGATTTTGTGTAGTAGATGTCTAGAGGTACAATAGTAAGAGGGGTTCAGTAGCAGGCCAATTTTAGCCCCAACCTATGCCCCTCTGGGGCTACCTGTTAAGATCCAGCAAGCAATCCACAGAAGTTGTGCTTATAGTTGCCTCAAAAAACAAGGTCAACTGCCACTAGTATAGGTCTTGGAGCTTGCTCAGCAAGTTGCACAGGACTCACCAAGGATACAACTGGATGTGGCTTGGGTAGGGCTGTGAGTTGGGGGAGGTCAAGTTTCAGAGATACCTGTGGTGGAGTGACCTCTGTCACCCAGTTTGATGATGTCTCAGCTATGGCGGTGTGGTGATCACACACTAGGAGTGAGGAGGGCTCAACGGAGGAGCAATGGATACCACCAGCACTTCTGCCCAGGACAGAGCCTCACCTCCGGACCTTGCTCTGGCAACTCAGCCTCTCCCTGTAAGTCACTGTTGCCCCTATGCAGTCTACCCAACGTCGGTGCCTAGAGTGAGCAAGTCCGTTACCGTGAAAGTCCAGTCGCCAACCTGTCCCCTTTAAGAAGCTGCTGCAGCTGCTGTGCAGTAGCCTCTGTCCCACTCAATCACTTGGGGCAGGTCAGTCTTGTGTCCTTGCCTCTTCCTACCTCTTCCTGTTGCAGGTGATTTTTTATTTCTCTCCCTAGTTGTAGAGTTTGTTTATCTAGACCCCAGGTCTTATTTTATCTAGACTCCAGCAAACTTGCTGTTTGCTCTGTGTTTCTGTCACAACCATGATGTGGTCATAAGTGCAGATGAACAAAGCTTCTATCATCTATGCCATTTTACAAATATCTGTTCTCTAATTTTTATAACTACATATTTCTTGGTTCAGAGAGTAATGTGATTATTTAGATTTTCCAAACTTGAATTTGGGTGCTATAAACCCATATTTAATTACCTTTTATGCATCTTATAAATAGAATAGTCATTGAAATTTATTCAGATACAATTCATGCTTATATATAAATCAAAATACCCTCATGGATTTTTTAAAGAGGATCATTATATAACTAATCTTTTTCCTTGTAAAACTGTTAATTCAATCAAACTCTTTTATTTAAAACCTATGTAATACATTATGCTTGTGCTTAGCAGAAAAAAAAGCTGAACTTGGCATAATTTTATAATTTAAAAAACTACTAATATCTTATGAAAAACTTAAACAATGAACATTAAGTAATAAATACAAATCAAAATTAAGTATGCTATAATAGACATTTAAAATGAAAAAATAAAATTAATTTGGACTAAAAGTATTTGGCTAGTCTTCAATTAAGATGTAATATTTAAGCTGTTTTTGAAGAACAAATATAATTTAAGATATAGTGAAGTGCAGAATTGGCATTTTAGCTGAGGAAGAAATACAGCATATATGGAAAAGACAATAAATATGGGTTACCTAAAACATCATTGAACATAGTAGGATAAAGAGGCAATAAAGTTGAAACAATTTTTTAAAAAGATTTTATGTCACAGTCTCATTTGAAAATGCATATACAACTTCTGCATTGGTCCCCTCCCCACCAAAAAAAAAAAATGCATACATGAACAGAGATTCCTGGATGTAATAGTTGTAGTGGTCTAAACAGCTTGTTCCAAAAGTTTGCCTGAAAGTGAAGGTAGTGGTAATTGAGAACGTGTCATGTAGAGGGTGAGTACTGGTTTCCTTTATGTTTATGTAGCTTTACTGTTGTTTGTTTAGAACAACTTGAGCAAATATAAAAGTTGATGAGGACATGAGTGAAGGAAAGATGTTAAATACATAAAAGAGAGATAACACAATAAATGATGTAAGGTGCTAAAAAGGTAAGTGGAGAAAGTAACCAAAATCAACATTGACAAGATTAGAAGAAAATTTGTTTTTTTTTTTTATTTTAAAAGAAATGAAAGATAGGATGGATAAAAATATAGTAGGTAAGTTTGTTTAGAAGTTGAAGATGTTACAGTTTACTTTTTTCTATTTTTCTGTAAATAAAAAAAATTTGAGGCCATCTGCTGAGAATGATGAGAATGAGATACATGAGGACTACTTCATTATCTGCAACCCAAAATAATGTTATAGTTAAAATTTATGCTTTTGGGGGAATATATGGTTGAGAAAGACATAAAAACAGAGTTAATCTCCTTCTCATGGGATTCCTAGTTTGGTTTCTGAAGATTTTATTGTACTAAACTACAGAGAAAAGAAATTAAGAGATACCAACATTAAAGTATATTACTTTTTAATTTAATATAAATACAATGCAGTTTATTTATTCATTTATATACCTATACTTGAAAACATTTAAAAAATGTTAACATTAAAAAAAAACACTGACATGTTAATATTTAACCAGAGTTTTAATATATCTATTTTGTAGAAAATGGATATAATATTTTTACTTTACCATAGGGGAGGTTAGAGTTGTAATTTTCAGATTGCCAAAATCCATTAACTTTATATCTATTTAATGCATGGAACTGCACTTTTTAGGATAAAATAAAGCAAAAAAAAAAATAAAGTTAAAACACTTAGCCAAAATAAAAATAAATTGCTTAATATATATAAACTGAACATCTAACACAATTTATCTTACTGGGTCTAATTAGGTAAGTTATGCATTTGAATATTACTTGTTAAAATTAAAAGGGTAAATCACTTGAATTATTATAGCTGATACATTAAATAAATCTTTGTTTAATGTATTTATCTACAGTATAAAAGTGGAAGCAGCCTATATCTTTTCTTAGCTAACTATAGAAAAACAAAACTGAAAAGCATATTGACAACTAAAAAACATTATATTAAGGAGTGATGTCAGCAATAAAGTAGCATAAGACACCCTTCCTTTTTATCCTTTTAAATCAATAAATTAGACATGCATACAGAAACAAGGGTACCTTTGTGGATTTTTCCAGACCTTTTACTTTTCTCTAAGAGACCCAAGAGGAATCTTGCCCGCCAATGAGGTTGGTAAAAGATAGACAATTCTCCATTTGAGTTGTGGAACCAGAGGAGCCAGTGAGACAGTCTGGACCCTTCTTGCCACTGTTAGAAAAAAAATGCATCAGTGCTGAATTGGGCAGATACTCTCCTATGAGTGAAAACTTGTCAAAGTTTGGCACTCCAAAATGGAGAATTCAACACACACTGAAAGAAAGAAAAGTATCAATCATAGCAAAAATGGTAAGAGAAACTCTCCCAGTGATGACCCACTCCCAATAAGACCCTGACTGGGGCTGATTTATCTGATGGAGATGACCTCTACTTCTAAGAAAGATGATAGTAGTGAGAGAGGGCCTCGCTACTCAAGCTGGGTGGGACACAAGTGGAGAAATCCAGTTCTCTCCACCTGTATCTGATATACTAAAGTGAGAGCTCTGCAAAGGGGGATGGGAGGATATTAAGGAAGAGGTAGATAATTTCAAACAACCTTTGAAGGATTGCTTAGCAGAAATTCCACCCACGTACCTTTGGGAGTACAACCCATGGGAATTTCCCTAATGGGTCTATAATTTCTCCCCAATGCACTGAATGCTAGACTTGGACCTTTTCCATTCTGCTGCCAGCTTTTGTGCATGCTCCTGAGTGAATTAATCCACAGAGTGAGCTGTGGCAACATCATGCTCAGAAAATAGCCACGTTTGGTGAGCAAAGGAGAAACAACAAACTTCTGGAATACAAAAGAAAGGTTTCTAATAGACAATCTGGCGAATTGTAAGAATCAAAGACAACATAAAGCTTAATTAAATAAATATTTGCTACTTCAAATGTGAAAGCAGAATCACATAGCTACAACAATATAAAACTAAGGAATTATAGTATTAAAAAAAAACTAATAATTCTCCAGCAACCAAAATCAAAAGAATGGTATATTGTGATCTAATTAATAAAGAATTCAAAATAGCTGTTATGAAGAAATTTAGAGCTACAAAATTACTCAAAGAATAATTTACTGAAATCAGGAATAGAATTCATGAATGGAAAAAAATCTTTACCAAAGAGAATAATTATTTTAAAAGAGTCAAACAGAAATTCTGGAGCTGAAGAATTCAGTGAATGAAATGAAGACTGCAATAGGAAGCATCTGTAACAGAGAAGACCAGATGGAAAAAAAAATAAATGATATTGAGGTTAATAATAGAGAAATAATACAGTTCGGAGAAGAAACTAAGATTTTAAAAAATTTAAAAAAGTCTACAAGTAGTAAAAATACCTATGGCTACTATGAATTGTTAACAAATACACAACATAAAAGAAGGTAAATGTAACAATAATATAAAAAGGAGTAAGGGGTAGATTGTTTATAGGTGTTTGAAGATAAGATATCAGCCTGAAATAGTGTTGTGACCGGAATAACCAGACTCAACCTGAGTGCTCTGATATTAGAGGCAGTTTATTAGCCGGCGGCTGTCCTTCCAAAGGAGCAGCCCTGAAACATAAAGGTACAAGGGTTTTAAGCCCAAAATCTCATTCTTCATTCTGTCTGAACACAAAGGTCTATTTTTCTTCTATTCTCTACCTGTCGACCCACAGGTTATGCAAGTGGGGGGGGGGTACAGAAGCAGAAAGCGTACTGTTAAAATGTTAGGTTCCCATGGGTAACTGTTAGGTTCCCAGGGGTAATAGTCAAACAATAACTTTTCAAACAGGCAGGTGTCCAGAAGCGAGATGTGGCGATTAGAACATAGGCTCTTAACCTTAACCCATTACCACATCTTTGTGACCTTTTCAATAGCATGTCATCACATTCCCCACTGGTTTTCTTTACAGTGACTCAATCTTCGAGTCTCATGTTGGAATATTTGGCCAGCGGGCTGGAGCTGATGCTCCTAATATTGAAATTTTTGCCTCAGTCATGTGAGACTGTATTAAACCTCTAAGCCCTTTTAATAAACATGGCCCAAGGGTTAATAACAGCAACAGAATAATTAATGGTCCTGCTATAGCTGATAGCAGTGTGGTCAACCAAGAGTTTCCGTTAAACCAAGATTCATACCAGTTACCTCCTTGTCTTAACTTCTTGTTTCTATCTTTCACCCTTTGTCTAATTAATGCTAAACTATCTCTAATAACTCCAGAATGATTAGCATAGGAACAGCAAGTTTCCCCTAATGCTATACACAGACCTCCTTGCTTAAGAAATAGGAGGTCTGAACCTCTCCTATTCTGCAAGACTACTTCAGCTAGAGAATTAAGAGATGTTTCAAGGTGATTGATTGACTTTTCTAATGTACTTAAGTCCTCATTAATTTGCTTAGTGAGCCAGGTTATGCCTTGATTTCCCGTAACTAAAGCAACGGTTCCGACTGCCGCCGATCCCACAATTCCTAATACTACTAGAAGTGGCACAAGCACTGAGACTGCTCTCTTATGTTGAGGATATTCATATCCTCCCCACAAATCTATTGCTTGTCTTCCTTCTGGTCCATTCATTAAATATATTTGTGGGATGACATGTACAAATACACAAAATCCAGCATTCTCTTTCTAATAATTGAGATTAATACAGGGTGTTAAACCAGTATTACAAGCAAACCAGGTGTCTCTGAGTGCTGCTAAGTAAGTAGGAGGAGAGCTATTTATTAGAATAATCTGATTACAATTTTTCTTATATCTAGAATTACTAATATCATAGTTATTAGTATATACACAAGTTCCCTGACCCTGTAAGTCTCCTAGGGCCACAGATGGGCTCTTGATTCCCCATGGACAGATGGTCGTATTAGGGGAGCTTACATTCCTGATAGTAGTTTCATTTGTACCAAGACTGGCAGTTACACCGAGCCCTACATAATAAGGTGGAGCAGGATTCAGACAAAACCAACAGTCCTCTGTAACATTAGAGTTACTCTCATTAGCAAATTTATAAACATTATTTAACATGGTTAAGACAGATTCAGAAGTATCCCTGAGGGGTCTATAAGGCTGTCTAGGTCTATGTCCTTTGTTGGCATTATTGGTACCCCTAGTAATTGTTGACTGTGTATGAGTTAAGACGTTTAATCCTCCATCACCAGGCCCAACAGGACTTATAACTAATGGCGGTATCCTGACAGGCTTTTTCTGTATTGTTATTAACACTCCAGGATCAGTTCCAGAAATATACAACCTTAGACCCCATGTTTTTCCAGTTAACCAGGATAGATCATCCCACTTTTTGACAGTAAGAATGACAGGATTGTATTTTCCTGTTTTGGTACAGGAAGACTGACTAGGCCAAACAAGAGTCAAAAAAGGGTCAGTGTTCTTCCAAGGGGCTATGGTCTCACAACCCCAATGGCCACAATAATATTGGTTTGGCTTATGGCAGGTACTTTTGTCTTCTCTGGGGCACATGTATAACTGTACATGTTGCATGCCTTGCTCAGCCTTACTATTTCCACACCCAACCCATCTTTCTGTGCCCCAATGAATGAATCTGTCCCCTAATATACTACGTAAATCTATATGAAATGTAGGTTGGTACATAGTCTGGTTCACTAATATGAGAACACCTGTTTCTGATTTAATCAATTCCCATTTGGCCTGCTGAGGTTGATGAGGGTTCCCTCTTACATTATTAATAACAATTAACCCAATTATAATTAACCCCGAGAGAGTCTTATCTTGAGAGGGTCTCTTGTGGGTGTTGCCTTCCATTTCTCTGTCTCCGGGGGAGGTTCTGCTGTCTTAATATGGGTATGATGAATCCAGTGTCCCTTCCCTGCAACCTTGACAGCTGTTGGTGTGGTTAGAATTACCGGAAACGGACCATCCCACCGGGGCTCTGGGTTTGCAGGTTGAATTTTCTTCATCCACACCCAATCTCCAGGATTGTGTGGGTGAGGTTCTGGTACCTTCGGGTCCGGTCTGGTAGCCTTAATCAAGCCCTTCACTTGTGCCGGACTTGTTGTAAGGCCTGTAAGGACTTAAGGAGACTTATATTATTACTCATTTCAACTTTTTTGATTCCAATTTTAGGGAGTAAAGGGGGAGGTCTCCCAAACATTATTTCATAAGGGGTTATTCCTAAGATGTATGGAGTACAACGGGCTCACAAAAGAGCAAAAGGAAGAAGGCTCACCCAATTCTCCCAGTTTCCAACTTAAATTTAGTTAAGGTTTCTTTTAATGTCCGGTTCATCCTTTCTACCTGCCCCAAACTTTGGGGCCTATAACTACAATGTAATTTCCAATGAATCCCTAGTACTTTAGCTAACATTTGGCTAGTTTGGGCAATAAATGCCGGGCCATTGTTGGATCCCAATGATAAGGGCAGGCCAAATCAGGGTATTATGTCTGATACTAATTTCTTGGCTACTACTTGTGCAGTTTCTCCCTTGGTGGGGAAGGCTTCAGTCCAACCAGAATAGGTGTCTATAAAAACCAGAAGATACTTAAATCTGAAAGTGCCAGGGGCAACTTCTGTAAAGTCCACCTCCCAATGTTCTCCAGGAGCTTGTCCTCTCAGTCGAGTCCCAATAATTCCCGTTGGTGCAGGGCAAGGATTGACCTGTGCACATATTGGGCGTCTCGCACTCATGTCCCGAACTTTGGATTTTAGTCCAGGAATATAATAGTCTCTTTTTAATAATTCAATCAGCTTAGTTCCCCCGAGATGGGTAGCATTATGCATTTGGCTGATCAGAGAGCTGCCAAGAGCAGCAGGGAGGACCGGTCTTCCATATGGAATCCAGAGCCATCCATGTTCAAATTTTCTATGGAGTTGCTTCCCTAGTTCTAAATCCTGGGGACTATATTCTGGAGCCTGGACTAAGGGAGGTACGAGCAGGGGGCCAATCACGACGTCCTTCCCCACTGGCTTTCTGGCTACTTCTTTGGCTACTTTATCTGCCAGGCAGTTTCCTCTTTCTACCGCACTATCTCCTTTCTGATGGCCAGGGCAATGGATAATAGCTACTTTTTTTTAGGTAGCCAGATAGCTTCTAAGAGAGCTAGAATTTCTTCCTTATTCTTAATTTCTTTCCCTCCTAATGTCAACAGGCCTCTTTCCTTATATAAGGCCCCATGTACATGTGCCGTCGCAAAGGCATACCGGCTATCAGTATAGATGTTAACAGTCTTTCCTTGAGCCCATCTAAGAGCTTCAGTCAGGGCAATGAGTTCAACCTTTTGGGCTGATGTCCCATGCGCAAGAGCCTGAGCCCAAACAATAGTGTCATCAGCAACCACTGCTGCTCCTGCATACCTGATACCTTCAGTGACAAAACTGCTTCCAACCGTATATAGAGTGGCATCGGGGCTAGGCCAGGGCTCATCCCGCAAGTCAGGTCTTACCCCAGTTGAACTTCCCAGCGGGTCACTGCATTCATGTAATGGTTCTTGAGGATCATCATCCGGAGTTTAACACCGTTGGCTTTGCAAATTGAACCTGTGGAGGGTTTAATAAGAGTACCTGATACTGGGTGATCCGAGCATTCGATATCCATCGCTCGGGTGGTCCCTTCAGGAGCCGCTCCACGAAGTGAGGTCCAATTACAGTCACAGGCTGCCCAAGTGTCAATTTATGGGCTTCTTTCACTAGAACCACCGTAGCTGCAACGGCTCACAGGCAACTGGGCCACCCTGCAGCTACAAAATCTAATCTTTTAGATAGGTAGGCAACCGGTCTCTTCCATGGGCCCAATGTCTGAGTCAACACCCCTTTAGCAATTCCCCTTACCTCAGTTACAAATAGTTGAAATGGTTTTTCTAAGTTTGACAGGGCCAGTGCTGGAGCCGTAATTAAGGCTTTCTTCAGTGTCTCAAAGGCTTGCTGCTGTTCTATTGTCCATTTTATATTTTCTCCTTTTCCTGCTGTGCAGTCGTACAGTGGCTTAGCAATTTCAGCAAACCCCAGAATCCACAGACGGCAATACCCAACAGCTCCAAAAAATTCTCGTACTTGCCTTTTAGTTTTTGGTGGAGGAATGCGTAGGATTGCCTCAATCTTACTTTCAGATAATTGCCTTTCTCCTTTATTTAGCTTATAGCCTAAATAAGTAGCCGAGGGGGTACACCGCTGGGCTTTCTTAGCAGACACCCAATAGCCCTTTTCTCCCACTTCATTCGACAGATCTTCAGTGGCCCTAGTGCATATCTCTGCTGTTTTGGCAACCAGTAAAAGGTCATCTACATATTGCAACAGCACAGTTTCAGGATAACGCTGCCGAAATCCTGCCAAATCTCGGCTTAGAACTTCATTGAACAAGGTGAGAGAATTCTTAAACCCTTGTGGGAGCCAAGTCCAAGTTAACTATCCTTGTTGTCCCATCTCAGGATCTTTCCACTCAAAGGCAAAAAATCGGCTAACTTTAGCTTTTTATTTCCTGGTCCAGACGGCCCCGTAAATCTTGGTCTCCTTCCTCGACCGTGTCCTTTTCCAGGAGGATATCCTTTTCCCACAAACATTACCTTCTGCACATCGTCCCTATTATTAAAAACCTTCTGAGCTATTTCCAATAATTTGGATAAATTTTCTCCCTCAAAACCTTCCAATCTCTGTAACTTCTTTCTAATGTCAGGGGCCGACTGGCTAACAAAGGCCAAATTAATGGCTCTTCTATTGTTGGGGTCCTCCGGGTCAATAGGTGTATATAAGTGGTAAGACTCTAATAGTCTTTCCAAGAATGCTGCAGGTGACTCGTCCTTAGTCTGAATTACTTCACTTACCTTGGACAGATTTATTGGTCTATGTGCAGCAGCCCAGAGTCCCTGTAGCAGAAACTGGCGATACCTTAGGAGAGCCTCCTTACCTTGATCTGTATTTGGATCCCACTGGGGACGTTGAGTTGGGAACACAGCCTGTAACCTAGTTAAGTCTGCTGTGGGCTGCCCATTTGCGTCTGTTACTCCTTTAGCCGCCTCCCATAAAATTCTTTTCTTTTCTTCAGTAGTAAATAAAACCTGTAAAAGCTGCTGACAATCATCCCAAGTGGGCTGGTGGGTAAAGAAAATAGATTCCAGAAGGGAGATTAATCCTTGTGGTTTTTCTGAGAAGGATGGCGTTTGCAATTTCCAATTATATAAATCACTAGTACTGAATGGCGAATATATAACAGTACATTCACCCCTACCTCCCGGAACCACTTTTAATGGGGACAGAACAGAAGCCGGTTTCTTCAGGGAGGTAGAATCAGGGGAAGGTGGCTTACGACCCCTAGACCGGGTTACAGGAGGTTCTGGTCCTTCTGGAGGAGGACGTCTACCCCTGTCACCATTATAGGGTGGTGGGTACCAATCATCCTCTGAGGGAGGTTCCTGTAACACTGGTGGGGGCCTTGTGGTATAGCTGCCATCACAGTAACAGGGGCTCGACTGCAATTCTGTAAGTACTTAGGCACATCAGAAATAATATCGATCTACACGTCAATATAAGGAATTTGGTCAGGATACCCTGGGTTCCCATAAACAACACCTCGAACCCGAAATGCAGTCTGCATATCAAATGATCCCTCGGAAGGCCATCCTACTCCGAAGGTCGGCCAATCTAGTTGACAAAACCGCTGCAAATCAAGAGGTTACGGAAGCGCCATAAGCCTTTGCCCTGTGGCGAAAATCTTTAAAATGATTGAGCACGCACTGAAGTGGCGTAAGCTTACCCTGTGATTGCCCCATAGTTCTACAATAAAACACACAAGGCAAAACAGACACAGACTAACAAAACGGGAACAGGACTGAGAAAACTGTCGTCACAATCTCAGCCGACTGCCGACTTACTTGTCGCGTCCGACATCCGCACGGTCCCTTGGGCCCTTAACCAGGACTGCCTCAGCACTCCCAGGATCTTGCTCCACAAAGCGGGAAACCACGGCGGTGGGTTAGGGCAAATGCCCTAGAGGCCTCCCCAACCGCGAATGGCTTATCGCCCTGGTGCACAGATCAATTGTCCCAACCACAAGAGAAATCTCACTGGGGCCTCCAAATGTCGTGACCAGAATAACCAGACTCAACCTGAGTGCTCTGATATTAGAGGCAGTTTATTAGCCGGCGGCTGTCCTTCCAAAGGAGCAGCCCCGAAACATAAAGGTACAAGGGTTTTAAGCCCAAAATCTCATTCTTCATTCTGTCTAAATCACAAAGGTTTAATATTTCTTCTATTCTCTACCTGTCAACCTAAAGGTGGGTTGTGCAAGCGGGGATACAGAAGCAGAAAGTGTACTGTTAAAATGTTAGGTTCCCATGGGTAACTGTTAGGTTCCCAGGGGTGATAGTCAAGCAATAACTCTTAACAAGCAGGCAGGTGTCCAGAAGCGAGACATGGTGATTAGCATGTAGGCTCTTAACCTTAACCCATTACTACATCTTTGTGACCTTTTCAGTAGCACGTCATCACAATACTATTAATATGGTATATTTTAATGTGAGAGGAAGACAGAGAGCTTTTGGTGGAAATTAAAATTTCTCTACATATTTATGTAGATTAATAAACATAATTCAGTCATTCTCAATATCTAATATGATAAAAATCTCTTGAGAAGCTTGTTAAAATGTACATTTTTAGTCCAAGACCCCAGAGATGCAGATATAGTAAGCCTGGAGCAAATCCCAGGAATATTTATAATGAACAATCTTCTGTAGTAATTCCAATGCAGATGGTCTTCGGTCTTTATAAAACACTGCCACAATCATCCATTAACTTATTCTGCCTTAGCTTAGGTTTTGAACATCCATCTGTCCACTTGCCTTCAAATTGTAAGCATCATTAAGTTTTGTCTCGGGTGCATTTTAAAACACAAGGCTGATGTGTGATGTTAATAGCAGATGAGATCTAAAAAAACATAAAATCAGATGGAGAGGATGAAGAAAGGAAACTTTATGAGTACTCATAACAGTATATTGTAGAAGTGATGCTGTGTAGCATGTTTTCCGCAGTTGATATATCTTGACAGAAGAAAAAAAGGCTCTAAAATGCAAAAATACAAAAAATAAATTATTTGTAACATTTCAACCCTTGAAGCCCTAATGTACTTTCATCTAAAGGAAAAAACATAGTAGTAAGCTATCTAACCCCTGAAATCATCACTTGACTAGTTGAGCCATGATTTGAATGAGAACAGATAATTAAAATCATAATTTATTATTAATAATTATTCAGCCTATAATGCAGTGGGCATTCGAACTTATTAACTGCTGGGTTTAATTCAATAAAAATGCTGACATTTAACAACTGAACATAGAATCAAATCTTTATATTTTCTGTTAAATTACAGCTCCGCCCTTTCCCCCTCCCTGATATCTACACTAGTTTTGAGCCAGTCTGTTAGCACTGATAAATGCAACTGCATTCTGCAGTTACAAACTGTCATTTCTAGAATTCATCTAACATAATGCAATTTGTCATTCAAGTATCAATGTAGATTTTATAAATAGACTCTAGATTATCTAATATTTCTTTAGTGCATATTATTATTATTATTATTTATCATTCCTACATCTAGGAAAAATGCTGCCACAGCTTATGTATTTAGTTTGAAATGCCTTATTTTTACATATATAACACAGACGTGCTTGTTAGGCTTTAAACAGCCACATTAAGAAAAACTTTAATTGTGAACAAAGTAATACACAGATATATGAATGTTACATTGAATTCTAAATTGTTTGAAATTAAAAGTTAGTTTGAGTATCATCTTTTTAAAAACATATTTAATAGAATTATTTTAAATAAATTTAAAAATGGTTGTCTCTGGTATATTCAGTGACTTGTACTATAAAATCTTGCCTACTTTTCTGACCAAAATATATGTCTTGAGGGCTTTTTATGTGCTAAGTACTACATTAAGGATTTCAAATGTATATCATTTAATTCTTAAAACAACCTTAGGTGAATTCTTATTAGCATCTCTAAGTTATAAATAAACATAGACACAGAGAGGTTATTCAAATTGAAAAAGATATTGCAAATACAGTAATTTTAAGAGCCAATATTTGAATATATTTATTGTCCCTCAAGAGACTGTACTCTTAAGTATAACATTAAAATCTTCTCTGATGTGATCTCTGGAGCACATTTTGATTCAGAAAGGTGAAACTTTCACTCCCAAATTTACATTGCTATGAATTTAATTAATCATGTAAATGAATAACAATATGTTTTGGTTTACTTCAGAATTAAGTGAAAGTATGTGACACATTCATGAAGAACGACTTTACTAAATTTTTGTTCATTATGATGACATTATCAGAAAGAACATGAGAGTATTTGCACTTTAATTTAGTCTGTCAAGGAGCTTCATTGGTGTTGAGTTTTTGACCAAATCTTATAAAATAATATGGAGACAGGAAAGAGTTAATTCAGCAGGCCTGAATTCAGAGTTACTCAAACTCTGCAGATTCCAAAGGAAGGCCTGTTTTAAGGATTGGCCCTTGGCTTGCTTCTGCAAGATAACTTCTGAGTTCTTCTAACGTTCTCTCTAGGAGTGTTTTTGTATGCAGTATGCAGGAGGCTTTCAGCCATATTGTACCAATTTGACAAAATAAGTTTAAATAACAATATTATTTATAGTGAATGCTTGTTTTTGCTTTAAGGAAGGCTGGAATCTAAATATCTGAGGTCACCCATGTGAGCTTCTGTAATTAAATTCTATGATACAAAATAATCTACATCTATTATATACTCAATAGCAATATAGACATGTTTGCTAAAATAAATTTATAACCTTTATAGAAACACTATTCATACTACCTCAAACTTATATTAACCCAAATTTCCATAGTGATAGTGAAGAGAATATTAAAATGATGTAATATGGTACTCAATTGAGAAAAGAAAAAGTATTTCTATAAAAAAAATACCGGTGGTTCTCACAATTATATTGTTGATCAAATGATTTCAGAAACACGGGAGTACTTTAGTATGATTCCACTTTTACATTTTATAAACATGAAAACAAATTCTGATTTGTTTCAAAACTTAATTAAAAAATAATACAGAAATTTCAGCATTAGTTCATTAAAGTCAACACACATAGAAAAATATAAAAAACAAAAACACTAATAAGAACAAAAATCTTAAATCAGGAAAAGGGGAATTCGATTTCTAGAGTTGTCACTTCATATGATTTAAAATATCTAAATTTTACCAAATAATATATCTGAAGAAACAAGAAGCTATATCCAATTAATAAAGAAATAAAATAGAATGTAGACAAATATGTGGGATTTAGACAGTATGCTTGTAAATTACAAATAGGTTAAAAAATAAATCACAGAAAAATAGAAAATACCTTGAAATTAATAAAATTAAAACACAAATATCAAAAATGGGATGAGGCTAAAGCAATACTTAGAAGAAATTTTACAGATGTAGATTTCATAAAAAATTGAGAAACATATCAAAATAATAAATTGGCCTTCCACTTTAAGAAACCAGAAAAACAGAGAAAACTAAACTCAAATTTTACAAAAAGAATGAAATAAGGGAAATACAAGAGAATAAAAAAAAACAGCAAAAAGTATTAATGAAAGTAGTTTCCTTAAACATAGCAACAAAATTGGCAATCTTTTAGTTAGATGATTAGAAGTGAAAGAGAAAAAAATATTGTTTAATTAGAAATGAAAGATGATAAAACACTATTGAACTTACAAAAATAAAATGTATCATAAAGAAACTCTTATGAAAAACTGGATGCCAACAAATTATTTAACCAAAGTAAAAAGAATAAATTGCTAAAATCTCAAAACTAAGTTACAAAAACTCAAGATAAAATAGAAAATCTGGCTAGATATATAACAAGATGATAAGATAGTAATAAAAAAAAAACTAAGTAAAATCCAGTAACAGGATGAATTTATTGATGAATTGTACCAAATATTTGGATAAAATTGAAGTAAATTCTTCACAAAATCTTCCTGAAATAAAATAAGTAGAGACATTCTTCAACTGAATTTATGAAATAGGTATTACCTGATACTAAACCCAGAAAAAAAAACTTTATTAAAAAAATTAATAACTGACTTATTGAGAACAAATTGATGATTGCCAGATGGGAGAAGGGTTGGGGATGCTGAGAGAAAATGATGAAGGGATTAAGAAGTACAAATTAGTAGTTACAAAATAGTTACAAAGATATGAAGTAAAGCATAGAGAATATTGTCGATAATATTATAATAACTATGTATTGTGCCCGATGGGTACTAGACTAATTAGAGGGATAACTATGCAAATTATATGTGTCTAACTAATATAAAATAATATTGAATGTCAACGCTAATTTAAAACTAAAAATAAAAAAAATCTGCTGACCAGTATCTTTTATGAATATAAATGCAAAAATTCTAAACAAAATATAAGCTTATTGAATCATTCAACATATAAAAAAGTCATACAACATGACTTAGTGAGATTTATTTCAGAACTGTAGTTAACATACAAAAATTAATCAGTGAAATCATAATAATAGAAAGAGAGAACAAATAGAATAAAGAACAAAGAAAATTTGTAATCATCATAATTTAGAACAAAAGAAAACTTGCAAAAATGAATTTGGCAAAATACAATATTATTTCATTATAAAAAACACACAACAAACTGGAAGAGAGAGGAAATTCTTCATCTTGATAAAAATATATACAAAAAATTCCAAAGCTAGCATTCATGCTTAATAACAAAGTTCTGACTGTTTCTCCACTAAGATCAACAATAGAAAAGGAAGGTGCATTCTCTCCACTTTTATTTGAGATTGTATTAAAGTTTCTAGCCATGGCAGTAAGACAATAAAAGAACAAAAGCATTTTGATTGAAATGGATGTAACAAAAGTATCTACATTTATACATGCTGTGATCTTGTATATAAAATTTCTAAGGATAACACAAGAAAATGCATTAAAACTAATAAACAAGTTTAGCAAGGTTGAAAAATATAGGATCAATATTTTAAAAAAGCTGTTTCATGTCTATACATTATCAATAATTAATCAAAATGAAAACAATAATTTTAATAAAAAATAAAAATAATTTTTAAAAACAGCAAGAGAAAATAGACTCCCAACATATGAGAAATTTTTAAAGATCAAAGGCTAATTATTCATTATAAATCATAGAAGTCAGAAGGCTGTGAGATCACAAATCAAAAGTAATAAAAGAAAGAAAGAAACTGTCAATGAAGACTTTGTTTTGAAAGAAACTGTCAATTAAGACATTCTTAGGTTTTTAAAAAAAATCTCAGAGAGTCTGTTGCCAGTAAACCTACTGAATTAGAAATACTTAAGGGAATTATAGGGGCATATATAGAAGACAACTAGAAAGTAACTAAAACTTATATAAAGAAATAAAAAACACTGGGAAAGGTAACTTCATAGTTAAATATAAGAGTCAGCATTATTGTATTTTGCATTTGTTTATTTTTATTAGTTTATAAGTACCTTTTCAAATTTTCTCTATGTGATTTAAAATACACATAAAATAAAAATGCATAAAACAATCATTATAAATCTATGTTAATAGGTACATAAATTATAAAAATATAATTTTACAAAACAACTTAAATAAAGAGAAACTATATTGGGTAGTTTTCCATATTATTAAACCTAAGATAGTAGTAATTTAAACTACATTGTTGTAGATTTGAATTATGAAGTCTAATCTCCAGAGTATCCACAAATAAAGTAACTAAAATATACTAGAAATTAGAATAAGACCATATTTAAAATGATGATTATAAAAATATATAATAAACATAAAACAAGTAAGTATGGTAAAATTGAGAAACAAAAATAAAAAATATATAGGAAACAATAAATGGCAGAAGTCCTTTCTTAACAGTAATTACTAAAAATATAAATAGATTAAAATTTCCAATTTAAAGATAGAGTTTTCAAAATGAATAAAAAATACAGAATCCAACTATGTGTTATATATGAAGATTCCATTTAGACTTAAAGACACAAAAAAGAGTAATATAAAAGGGTGGAAATATATTTAATAAAAGGTAATCAAAAGAGATAGGTAGCAGTTATATTAATGTCAAACAAAACACACTTTAAATTTTAAAAAATAATTGAAAGAAAGAATTAAATTATACATTCATAGAGGGGCCAATTCATTAAGAAGGTATAACTATTAAAAACATAGAGGGAATGAGTTCAGTATCATGGTGACATGAGTTGTTCCTCTTTTCTTTCTCCTTTCCTTCTGATGATTAGACATAATGTATCATTATATTTGTTTTAGTCTTTTTAAATATTTCTCATTAATGTTGTGTAGTTTACAAAACATAAGATTTTATATACTTTGTTAGATATATACCTTATGTAGACTTTTACTATATACATAGATTTGTGTTATTGATATGCATAGTATTATTTTTAATTTCAACTTTTAGTTATTGGCTGGTAATATATAAAAATAAAGTGATAATTTTATATTTACATTTTATGTTGGCAACATAGAAAAGATTTTAATATGTGTTTTTATTAATTCTTTGAGATTTTCTACGTGGATAATAATGGTTTTAAGACCTAAGGAAACGGGAAATAATCAAAATGTACTAAACCCAAATAGTAGGGATTCCACATAGAATCACATGGTGGGCATACCTAAGAATAACATTTAAACCAGGGAAGTGTTTTATAACATTTTTAAGGAAACCACATAAAGTCAGAGAATCATAGGTTGGCTAGGTCTCAGGATTCTAACACAAAGTAGAAACTCCTTACTAAGAAATAATAATTAGGAGTGCAATTCTTCTTGATCAAGAGAGGGATGCTATGAGTGAAGAAAAGTAGTGATTGAGAAAATAAAAGTATAAAATATGTGAGGAATATTTTATAGCATGTAAATTACTGGATAGTTAAAATTAGGAGTCATATGTTTATTGCTTTACCATGATAGTAGAAAAAGTTCTAGAACAATACATACAGAAATGCTCACATTGTTGACCCCACCACCACCCCCTACTCTCTCTATAGAAATCTCATTTAAAAAAAGAAAACCTCATCTCTTGTAGCTATGAAAATAAGTGAATGATTTTGTTCAAATTCCATACAAACACAATTTCATAATAGTGAGACTAATTATATAAATAATGTAAAATATAAAACTATAAACCAAAAACTATAAAAGTTTGATCTATAGGTTTAATGAAATTTCTATCAAAATTTTAGCAAGGTATTTTATTAGACAAGCTTATAATAAAATTTATATGGAAAGGCATTGGTTCTAGAACAGATAAAGCAATCTTAACAAAGAAGAATAAAGTATTAATAAATGTATTACCTGATATTAAATCTTACCATCTATCTGTAGTAATCATGACAGTAAGATATCTGCAGAAATCAGTGTAACACAATAGAGGATACAGAAATAGACCCACATAAATTTCAAGTTAAGCTTTACTTCTTATTAAAAAAAATTAACTCAAAATGAATTATAGATATAAGTATAAAACATGAAACTAAATAGTTTTTAAAGAATAAATGTAGAAGAACAACATCTAGATCTAAGGACAGAGAAAAAGTTCTTAGACTTGACAAAAAGGTACAATTGCAAAAAGAAAAAAAAACAGATAAATTATAAATTTTTAAATTTTTTGTTCTATGTAAGATTATGTTAAAAGGATGAAAAGAAAATATCCATGTTGGGGAGAAATATTCTAAAATATATATCTGACAAAAGACTAGTAACTGGAATATATTTCTTAAAAACATTAAAGTGTCAATTAATAAAAAATCAGTGAGAAAATAAAAAAAAAATAAAATGACCAGATATTTTCTAGAAGAGCATACATAAATGGCAAATAAAAACATAAAAAGATGTTCAATATCATTAACCATTAGGGAAATATAAGTTAAAAAGTACACAACTATTAGAAAGGCTAAAATAAAATTAACTGTGATAACACCAAATACTGACAAGGAGGCAGAGAAATTGAATCACTCATAAATTGCTGGTAGAAATGATAGTACAGCCACCTTGAAAAACATTTTGGAATATTCTTATGAAACCGACGTGCAACTACCACATGATCTAGCAATCGCAGTCTCAGACATTTATTGCAGAGAAATGAAAATTACGTTTTCACAAAATTCAGTACATAAATGTTCATACCAGCTTTACTAGTATTAAACAAAAACAAAAATAATATCAATGTTCTTCAACAGGTGGATTGTTAAACAAACTGTAGTATGAGTATTCAATAGAATACTAATCAGTAATAAAAATGAACAAATGATAGAGCTAACTTTTGAACATCGCAGGGGTTAGGGGCATATGCACAGTCAAAAATTCACACATAACTACAGTAAGCCTTTTTATGTGTAAATTTTCAGTAGTGGAATTGACCCTAAAACAACATGAATTTGAACTACACAGGTCAATGGGACTGCAGTCAATTGAACTGTGTAGGTCAACTGAAACAAATTCCCATAAGTGAATCTATGAAGTTCAAAGGCATTTAAGAGTCAGCTGTATGTGCAATAATAACCTGAATGAATCTCCAGGGAATCCAGCTAATTGAAAAAAAAAAAAAAAGACAATCTCCAGTATTATAATTTTATTTGCATAAGATTCTTGATATGACAAAATTATAAAAATGGAAACCAGATCAGTCTGTTGATGAGGATTAGTTATGGTGGATAGGTAGAGTGGCTATTAAAGAGTACCACAAGGTGTCTTTGAGGTGATAGAACTGTTCTTGATTGCATTGGTGCATACATAAATCTACATATGTAAGGTAATTGTATAGAACTAAATATAAACACAAATTAAGTACAAGTAAAACAAAAATTCTCAACAGACTTGTCAGCTTTATCAATGTTATCATGGTTGTAATAGTGTGCTATTGTTTTGTAAATGTACCATTGGTGGGTAAATGTACATGTCAGCTGCATTATTTCCTACACTGTATAATTATGTGTGAATCTACAATTATCTCAATAAAAGTTTTAACTAAAATATTACTGAGTAATAAGATTTGAGACTTAGGTAGAAGTCAATGACAAAAATATACAGATAAATAAGTTAAAAATTAAATACAAATTATTTTTCAGATCTTTCATGTAATGAGCTTGGGAGCCATCAACCACATTCTCACAGGGAAAAAAAAAGCTGAATAGACTAAAAATCAACAACTTCTCTTAGATTTATTAGAGCATTTAATGTCATAGGGCAAATTGCTACCTTCAAAATTGAAGAGACAGACAGGAAGATACAAAGAACTGCAACTTACCAGAGGAGAAGGCCAGGAGCAGAAAACTCTATGGTGACCAGTACAAGGGTAAAAAAAACCTGAACTATAATCGATGTATTGCTGAAGTCTCAGTGTGGACAACTTGAGTGTTAAAAACTTCAGGGGAGGGGCAGTTTTAGGGATATGCCACAGTTTTGTGAGTTTACCTTCAGAAGCCCTACTGGGTTCTTACAGCGAAGATTGGATAAAAAAAGTTCCCATGTTCTTCTGGCAGGGAGAAGGAGAAAGTAACTATTTTGAAATATATTTGGAGCACTCTTTTTTTTAACAGGAATTATACCAGGGTCTAACTGACCTGAAAGAAAGAAAAAATCCGATAGCTTTCTCTTGATTTTTATGTGGGGGAAGAGAAATACCCAGCTCCAGTCACTCCTAGTTTTCCTGTCTCACCTAAGGGTAAAACAAAGCAAAATGAAACTGGAAATCACTTGGAGAAGACACTGTCAGCATGGGCTCACTGAAGGATTGACACATGATCATAGGACAATACAATACAAGTGTAGTTTCCAACTATACTTTACCACCACATAAATAGGTCTCTTGTATAATATAATTGGAATGGAACCAAAAGAACTATGTCTTTAAGAAGTCTTTAAGAAAATTTTAAAAAGAGGGGGAATTTTAAAAAGGTCACCAGAGGAAATTTAGCCTCTGAAACCTACAACATAGAGCAAGCAACCTAACATCTAGATGGCTAAAAAGCCTAAAAGCCTATTTACTTCAGTTTTTTTCCCAGTACATTATAGTCAATTTTCACTAGAAAGTAC
>PVKZ01003497.1:107432-129409 GCA_004027375.1 Macroglossus sobrinus
AAAAAAAAAAAAAAAAAAAAAAAAGGTTGAAGAGAGAAAGCCAGTATCAAAACCAGACTTAGTTATGGCAGAAGTATTAAAATTATCAAATTGTGGATTTAAAACAACCATGACTAATATGGTAAGAACTCTAATGGAAATGGTAAAAATCATGTTAAAACACATGAATAATATAAGAATAGAGAGATGGAAACTCTAACAAAAAATTAAAAGGAAATGCTAAAAATAAAATAAAAACTATAATAAAAATGAAGAATGCTTTTGATGACTTGATGGCTCTTCAATAGATTGGGCATGGACAATATAAGGATCAGTGAGCTTGGGATTTCTGGTCAAGATGGTGGAGTAAGTGAATACTGTGCCTCTTCTCTTGATAACATTAAAATTACAACTAAATTATAGAGCAATCAACCTAGAGAAGCATATGAAGACTAGCTATACATAAGTCCTACAATTAAGGATATAAAAAAAGAAGCCATATCGAAGTGGTAGGAGGGGTAGAAATGGAAAACAGGTTGGCTCCACACCCACAGTTGAGAATCCAGTAGGTTATCTCAACTGCAGAGGTCCCCCTGAAGAGTGAGAAGTCCCAGACCTACACTGGGGTCCCAGGCCAGAGCACCAGTACCAGGAAAAGGAGCCTCCACAACATCTGGCTGTGAAAATCAGTATGAATTCTATCCCTCTGAATCAGACAGAAGGCTTCTAAAAACCCAAGCACATAGACTCTTTCACTCTGAGGTACTCAACCTGGGTTCCAGCAAAGGGAGAGTGGCTCAGGAGTTGCCAGAGACATAGAGGAGGAAAGAGACTGAGTTGTGTGGCTCTAGGATGAGGGCTAGAGGGACAGCAACCATTATCCCTGTGTTGAGTCGTCAGGTGCAAAAACATCCTGTTTTGAGGCTTTTCCCACATGGCCAAATATGAATCTGCATTGGGTTGGTAAACTCTGATTGCTTCATTCTGGACTCCTTGAGACTCCACCCCACGAAACATGTCTTCTGCTTAAGGCTCTTTTTCCTGTGGGCAGTTAGCATTGACCTATGCTGCAGTTTTTTTAAACAACCCTTGGGGGTCTGCATGCCATACTCAGGAGGTGGCTGTCTTTGATGTGTCCTGAGTCGGTTGCAGAGTACGCCAGGTTCAGCACTGGTGGCAAATCTGAATCTGCATAAATCTGGTGAACACCATTTCCTCTACCCTGGTGACTCTCTGAGACTTTGTATCACCCAACTGGCTTACTGCCTGAGGCTCTTTTAGTGACAGAGACTTACGAGCAGCTGGCAGGCAGCAGTAGGCCTCAGGCTACTTTTAACCTTTTGATGAGCTGCTCTAGTTTGATATTGAAAGTAGTCAGACTGGATTTGAAGCCTCGCCACTCCTATAAGCCTCAAGATCCAGCACAAGAAGCAACCAACCATGGATTGCTTTATAGCTCTTATCAGGTATCCCTGGGCTAGTCACAGAGAGCAGCTGACCTTGACTTACATTAGATACCTTCCCTAAATACCCCAGAACCAACACACCCAGCCACCAGGATCTACAACCAAGAATATTTTATCTAGCAAAGCTAAAATTTAGAGTTGAAGGACAGATAAAGAGCTTCCCAGACAAAAATAAGCTAAATTTATCACCACCAAGCCAATATTACAAAAAATGTTGGAGAGATTTTTTTAAGAAGCAAAAAACATGTATCAAAATCATAAATAAAAATAATAATAACTACATATCTATGAACCACTCTCAAATGGAAAAGAATTAAGTGCTCCAATCAAAAGGTAGAGTGGCTGAATGGATAATAAAACAAGACCCCTACATATGCTGCCTACAAGAGACTCACTTCAGATTAAAAGACACACACAGCCTAAAAGGAAGAGAATGGAAAAATGTATTGCCTTGATAGACCTAGAGAATATTGCATGGAATAAAATGGGTCTGGTTGAGAAAGAAAAATATTGCATGATTTCATGTGCATGTGAAATCTAAAGAACAAAATCAACAACAACAGCAACAAAAGCAGAAATAAACTCATAGATACAGAGAATATTTTGAGTGATACTAGATGGGAGGAGATGGGGGGACAAAAACGGGCAAAGGGATAGATAAGTACAAATGGATAGTTTCAGAATAGACATGGAGATATAGAGTGTAGCATGGGGAAGATGGTTTTTAATGTGGTAACTATTTAAGAGGGAAGGGGTACTAGATTTAGTGGGGTGATCACTTTATGAGTTATGTGGATCTCTGACTACTATGCTATACAACTGAAACTGATATATTATTGTATGCCAACTATAATTGAAAAAAGTATAAAATTGTACAATGTAATTATGAGCAAAAACATTTCTGATCTAAATATAGCAGTTAAAAGTAATTAACATATTTTAATAAAATACTTTGTAATGTTCAAAAAATTTTTAAAAATCAGCAGGAGGAAAAATAAGATAGGAAACATAAAATTGGAGATAGAAAACACGAAAGGGAATCTGTTAGAAATAAAGAATACAAATCTGAGATGAAGAGTACATTACAGGAAATTGACAGATCAGATGAAATGGAGGATCAAATTTTAGAAGATCGGGTAGTGGAAGACACCCAATCAGAACAGCAACAAGAAAAAATAATCCCAAAACAAAAAAGAATATATATTTAAGGAGCCTCTGGGATAATGTCAAGCATAACAACATTTATATAACAGAGGTACTGGAAGGTGGAGAGAGGAAGCAAGAAATCAAAAGCTTACTTCAAGAAAAAATGACAGAAAACTTTCCTAACCTGGTTAGGTAAATAGACATACAACCTTAGAAAGCTAGGAGAGTCCCAAAAAAGATAAACCCAAGAAAGCCCACACCAAGACACATAATTAAAATGTCAAAAGTTCAATACAAAGACAAAATCTTAAAAGGAGGAAGAGAAAAGCAGTTAGTTACCTATAAGGGAGATCCCATAAGATTGGCAGCTGATTTCTCCAAATAAATAAATAAATAAATAAATAAATAAATAAATAAATAAATAAATAATAAAATATTGCAGAACAGAAAGGCTTAGCACAAAATATTCAAAGTAATGAAATCCCAAGATCTACAACAAAGATTACTTTATCAAGCAAAGTTATCATTCAAACTCAAAGGACAGATAAAGAGCTTCTCAGACAAGAAAAAGCTAAAGTTAATCATCACCAAGCCAGCATTACAGAAAATGTTGGAGGGATTTTTTTAAGAAGAAAAAAACAAGTACTTGTAAACATGTATGCACTCAACATAAGAGAACCTAAATATATAAATCAAATATTGATCAACGTAAGGGGATAAATTGACAACAATACAGTCATAATAAGGAACTTTAATACTCTATTGAGTGTGGACAGACCTTCGACAGAAAATCAACATGGAAATAGTGTGCCTTAAATGACATACTTGACCAGATAAATTTAATTGATACTTTTGGAGCATTTTATCCCAAAGCAACAGAATATACATTTTTTTAAGTGCATGTTAATCATTTTCCAAGGTAGACTACACGTTAAGCCACAATAAACATCTTAATAAATTTCAGAAGATTAGAATTATATCAAGCATTTTCTCTAACTACAGTGATGTAAAAATAGAAATCAATGGTGAGGAAAAAAATGGAGAACACAAACAAAAAAGAGGCTAAATAACATAAAAGGCAAAAGCAACAAAATGTCCAAAAAATCACACAAAAAATATATCCTCATGACTCTGATGTATGGAAATATTTTTTAAATAGAAAACAAAAAGCACTAATCTAAAGGAAAAATTATTCCTCAAAACACCCATTGAGAGAGTGAAAAATCCCCTCAACATACTAAAGGCCATATAGAACAAACACTCAGATAACAGCATACTTAATGGTGAAAAACTAAAAATGTTTCCTCTAAAATCAGGAACAAGACAAGGCTATTCCCTATTACAACTATTATTCAATATAGTTTTGGAAGTCCTAGTGAGTGCAATCAAGCAAGAGAAAGAAATAAAAGGATTCCAAACTGAAAATGAAGAAGTTGAATTATTTTTTGCAGATGATATGATTCTCTATATAGAAAATTCTAAAGACTCCACCAAAAATCAATTAGATATAATAAACAAATACAATAGTTTCAGGACACAAAATTATTGTACAAAAATCTATAGCATTTCTATACTCTAACAATTTATTTAAAAAAAAAGAAATTAAAAAGAAAAAAATTTTTTTTCTGATTACAACAACAAAATACCTAGGAATAAGCCTATACATGAAAACTATTATGTAATCATGAAAACAGTATTAAAAGAAATTGAAGACGACACAAAGAATTGGAAAGATATTTTGTGTTTATGGATTTGAAAAATCAACATAGTTAAAATGACCTTATTATCTAAAGCCCACTACAGATTTAATGCGTTCCTGATCAAAGTCCCAATGGCATTTTTTTAAAGAAATAGAACTAAAAAAAAAAATCAGATTTGTATGTAAGTACAAGACTCCAAATAACCAAAGCCACCCTGAAGGAAAAAAAAACACGACTGGAGGTAACTCTCTGCCTGACTTCAAATTATACTACAAATCATCAGTAATTAAAACAGCATGTTATTCATAGAAAAATAGACACACGGACCAGTGAAAACAGAATTGAGAGTCCAGAATTAAACCCCTGTATAAATGGACAAATAATTTTTGACAAAAAAAAACAATCAAGAAAGAAAAGCCTCTTCAATAAATGGTTCTGGGGAAACTGGAAAGCCTCCTGAAAAAGAGTGAAATTAAACTGCTTTCTGTCACTACACACCAAAATTAACTCAAAATGGATCAAAGACTTACATATCAGACCTGAAACAATAAATTGCAGATAAAAAAAAATACTAATCTCATGGACCTTGGATTTAGAGAAGATTTTATGAATTTAACCTCAAAATCAGGAAAAGTAAAAGAAAAATAAATGAATAGAACTGTATCAAACTATGAAGCTTCTGTATGGCAAAAGAAACCATCAACAAAACAAAAGAACCAATCAAATAGCAGAAGATATTTGAAAATAACATCTTCGATAAGGGCCTAACATCCAATATACAACTCATACAACTCAACAGAAAAATGAACAATCCAATTAAAAAAATTGTCAGAGAACCTTAACAGACAATTTTCCCAAGAAGACACACAAATGGCCAACAAACATATGAAAAGATGCTCAACTTTCCTAGTTATTAGGATCATGCAAATCAAAACCACAATGAGATATCACTTCACAGCACTTAGAATGGCTATTAACAGGACAAGTAATAAATAGTTTTGGAGAAGTTGTGCGCAAAAAGGAACCCTCATACACTGTTGGCAAGAATGTAAATTGGTATTGGAAAACAGTATGGAGTTACCTCAAAAAATTAAGAATAGAATTACCACATGACCCAGCAATGCCTCTTCTAAATATTTATCAAAAAAACTTGAAAGCATTTATCCACAAAGATATATGTGCCCCAATGTTCATAGAAACATTGTTCACAGTGCCCAAGACACTTGGAAATAACCGGTGTCTGTTGATTATTATGTAAGGAAAATGTGGCGCTTATGTATAATGGAATGCTACTCGGCCATAAGAAAAGATGAAATACTGCCATTTGTGACAATATGGATGGCTCTTGAGATTAGCATGCTAAACAAAATAAGTCAGATAAAAAAAGTCGAGAACCATATGATTTCACTCATTTGTGGGATATAAAACTGAAAGCAACAAACAAACGTGGCAAACAAACAGAGACTCAGGGACATGGACAGTGGATATTTGGTGACAGAATAAAATTTAACTATGAGTGGTAAACACACAATGCAATACACATATGACCTATTATTGAATTATATGTTTGAAACCTATTTGATTTTATAATCAATTTTACTTCAATAATTTTAATATATGAAAAGAAAAATAGATTTAAACAAACAAAAAAAAAGATTTCTGAAAGATTCACCTATTGCTTGGTGTAAATATTTTTCATTTACCAAAGAATCTAAAATGCATATGTGAAAAAATGATGAAATTATTCTCCTTAAATTTATAAATCTTACAACGAAAAATAGAAATAATTGTATGATTCAATAGACGATGATGAAATTAATGTTGATTTAGTCACTTTCACAACTTAGGATGAACTTCTAAAAGAAGAGTTCATAAAACCTGGTTTTAGAATAAAATACCACTGTGAATGTATGTATACTAATTTGAAAAGTGTTTGTCAGTATTTAGCTTGGCCAAGAAGCAAAGTAAATTCTATTTTCTGCTAAGGAAGTAGGTTTAATGAATAACCTAGACTTTCTCTTTTTGTGAATCTTAGGTCATTATTCATTGAAATGAAAATACTTTCTAAATATTTTAAATTAACCTTTAGTATATTTTTGATATCCTTATGTTTTAGGGATATTATATATACAAATTGTGGACGTGTGAATATCTTAAAATACATCTGCCATGAATGTCAAACAGAGTTCTTCTGTAATAGAAAACTCTGGAAATCTTTTTAAAAAGTCATTTTAATTACTATATGAAACTACACAAGTTCCTGTAGCTATGAGTCTGTTTGTTTTCTTCGTTGTGCCAGTTCAGTATTAGACTTATCAGAGGGATGACATCATAAATTATATAAATATTGAACTACCATCTTGCATACTTAAAACTAATATAAAATAACATTGGATGTCAACTGTAATTAAAAAATTAAAATATAATAAAATTAAATATTGCAGATCTAATTGTTCACTGACTACATTTATTATTCAATAAAAATGAAAAAAAAAACTTGACATATGTTGGAGTTTAAAAACTATTTCCAATAGTCAATGTATTTTTATGACTATTAATGTCCACAAAATCCAATATTTGTTGTGACCGGAATAACCAGACTCAACCTGAGTGCTCTGATATTAGAGGCAGTTTATTAGCCGGCAGCTGTCCTTCCAAAGGACAGCCCCGAAACATAAAGATACAAGGGTTTCAAGCCCTAAATCTTATAAATCATTCTGTCTGAACACAAAGGTCTATTTTTCTTCTATTCTCTACCTGTCAACCCACAGGTGGTGCAAGCAGGGGGTACAGAAGCAGAAAGCGTACTGTTAAAATGTTAGGTTCCCATGGGTAACTGTTAGGTTCCCAGGGGTAATAGTCAAACAATAACTTTTCAAGCAGGCAGGTGTCCAGAAGCGAGACGTGGCGATTAGTACGTAGGCTCTTAACCTTAACCCATTACTACATCTTTGTGACTTTTTCAGTAGCACGTTATCACATATTAAAATAAAAATTAAGACCACATATAATGCTTTCATGTTAGAACTTAAAATGGACTAATACTACTTACGTCACCTCATTTTCCACAAATCCTAAAGACACACACTTATTACAGTTATTTAGTGTTTTTACTATTTACAGAGTATATTGAAGCATGTGTTTTGGACTTAGTTTATATTATGCACATTTTATCTGTGCAAAACATTTCTAAACTTTATTTATTTATTTTTAGGTGAGGCAACTTTTGGTTGACCTCATAGACTGCAAGGACCTTGTTAGCTTATAAATCCTTATTTTTATGTATTTATTTTTTAATTTTTTTATGCCTACAACACCTGGTCTTCCTGGATAGTTTCCCATTTAAGCATTAATCAGGTCCGACCCTACTTAGCTTCTGAGATCAGGTGATATCGGACTTGTTCAGGGTAGCATGGCCATAGACACATTTCTAAAATTTAGATTCAATTCTAGATACTACAAAGAGCTTTCCAAAATCAGTCTTGCTCTTTTGATCTTCTTTTTCAAAATCCTATAACACATAATCATTACCACATAGTCAGGACATGCTCTTTATTTCTATTAATTTTATTATTATTGCATATGTCCTATTTTCTTTCAAAGATATTCACTTTAAATTTTATTGAGTCCAATAGCTAAGACAACATGTGTTAAACAAAGAGTAAATGTATTTAGTTAAATTATGTAAATTATAAATATTTTATCACAGAGAACTGAGAAGTATAAAAGCCAATAAGAAGAAAAATAGAATAAAATATTTTAAATGTTTCTTTTTTATTTTTTACAGTTATTAGAACTCATTTGGAAAGACTAAGAATGTTACATTTATCCTATAGTAAGAAATGTTTCTTCATCAGTTCCTATCATTTGTAAGTTTTCTTCATATTTCTTCATATTTCTACTGAGAAATGCTAAAGGTAGGCATATCAGTAATACTTTGGCCCTAAAGTTTCTTAGTGAAATGATGGTATCTTATTTTTCTGGTTGAAATTTTTATCAAAAGATAGCATAGATTACACTCCAGAGTATCATGATTCATAGATTTAACAAAAGTATTAGATTGGATTAGTGTTCCAATTCTTTACTCCTTCCCTAACAAAAGAAACATGTGTGTGTGTGTGTGTGTGTGCATATGTGTGCATGTGTACCTTTGACATAATTTTTATAGTGTCTTCCCAATGTGAGTGGAGTATATTTTCCCATGTCTTGATCTGAGGATAAGGATAAGTAAATAAAAAGTAATAGATCAGTGACTTTCTACGGTCAATCTATAATTAGATGATGTGATATAATCAGAAGTTTGAAATCATTTGAGTTAGGTTTGCTCTGTAATCACCACGGTGGGGAAAAAAATATCTGTACTATTTTATTCATCCCATGAAAAGGACAAAAGACAAACAAGAAGAGCTGAAATGATCCACCCAAAGCAAACTGTGGACTAAAGAATATGACCCACAGAGGAACCCCAGGCACATAAACAAACCTAGCAAAATTCAGCAGAGACACCCAGACAAGTCCAACCTAAATCAATTGCACAATCAGTCTATAAAAATAATGATTGTTGTTTTTAGCCATTACATCTGGGGAAATTTGTTGCACAGAAATTATGTGACAAAACTAAATAATAAAATATATATTTTTGGTCAAGTTCTGTAATTGGTTATTCAACATTTTAAAGAAAGAATTTACTGGAGCAAAAGATTTAGTATAACCTACTTGTGTTAGTGAAACAAACTTCAAAGGGTGATGTAAAAAACAAAATTTTTATCTAAATAATAAAGAAATGGGATTTTTAATTGTTAAGATTAACAACAAAAATAACACAAAACAATAATAGTACATTTTAACTTACTTAGCATTTATAAATTCATCCTGTAGTTTCATAATTTTTTTTATATAACTCAGTATTATAAGTAGATTTAAAAATAGAGATACAGGAGTTATATAATTTACTTACTGTCCTAAAGAAAATGAATAGAAGAAGTAAACTAGACACTGGGTACCTTGGTTTTCAATCTAAACTCTTTCAAAATTCTATTTTTCTAAATTATTATCAGCAACAACAATAGTGATTTTTAAATTTATATTCTTGACCACCAATAGAATTCTTAAACATTAGCATTTGATGCCCAACTTTTTGAAATATGCAATAAATATTTAATGCATATTGTATTAAAAAGTAAACTACAAAACATAAAATGTCCACACAAAGAAGAAAAAGGAGTGTCAGGATTAGCCTTCTTATGTTCTACCTCTGATCCCAAAATCATTGTTTAAAAAAAATGTGATGTACAGAAAAATTATTTTTTCCTAAATACTGTATCTCACCTTCTATCAGAAAACACCTTCAAATGTACCTGCAGATTTTGATTTCAGTACACAACCTGATTAAAATCATTATTAAATATTCACAAATATTAAGTAGAAACAAGAATTACTTTGCTTTTTTTATTCTTTAATCAATAGTTAAGGTATGTATCTTGCTTCTGCTGAAACTGATACTTAATCAAGATATTATCAAAATGCCAGTGGAGTTTACTTTCTATAATGTAATAATGTACAATGATAATTATTTGTTATGCAGACAAAATGAGCTATGCAAATGAGAAAATACATTTAAATATGGAAGAAATATCACATTAAAAGTCTATCACTGCAGCTCTTAGTTTATGAGAAAGTTATTTTAGCAACATATACTGCAATTTTATAATAATATTGGAAGCTAAAATTATGGTACTTCCAGTATAGTACATAATCTTAATTAAGATACAATACTCATTTTGTATGAGTTAAACATTTGAGGATACTACACTAACTTGTTATACTTAACCCAGATGCTTGATTAAAGAAGTATTTATAATTTAAATAAAATGTTAAACATTATGGAAGACACTTAAGTTGTTTTGTGCCTCTTTCAAAAATGACATAACTATCCTTACTTATTTTTTAAATGTTTGACTGTGATTGCTTTTTTCTGTAATTAATACATTTTAAGGTTATATTTCATAGAAGCATAGCAAGAAAATCATTTCCAAGACTTAGATTTAAATGTGACTTAAAGAGATTACCTAGTGCATACTATGCAGTTCAGAGAAAACATAAGTAAAGATCTTATATTTAAAGTGATACAGGGAAAGATAGATTAATATATTCACAAATATTCATTTGGGGATTTTAATAGTTTTTGCTATAATATAAATGTTATTTTAGTCTTTTCTTATGGTAATTTTGGCCAGTTTGGAGAAGTTTATAGGTCTTAATTTAATTTGTGTCATTTATGTAATCGATTAAATAGTATTTTATTTTTGATAAATGAAAATGTTCTAGAAAGTGCAAAAAATAAGCAATTTTATAAAAGTTATGCAAGCATCAGTAGCAATATAGAAAAGGTCACCTCAAAAATTCATAAGAAACAATTTAAACAAATAATAATTAATATTAGTAGTTTCCATCTATCATTGTACTAGTATGTGCATTAGAGTTTTAAAATAATTCCTGTTATCAATAGGTTACCATTTATCTGGACAAATAAGATTTATATAAAAATTTTTTTAAAGTTAGTGCTGTAAGTCTGATAATTATGTATATATATGGAAAGAGAGAAAAAGAGAGAGAGAGAAAGCAACTCAGCCATAGAGGAACAGACCTGACAGATCTTAGTATTGTTAGAATTCTACTTATCATTCATAATCAGGCTGTTATTGTCCTGTTAGACATAATATCACAAGATACACTATCAGATAAGGTCACTCAATGATCATAATAAAGTGAGACAAGGCACAAAAACACTTTATAATTTTGTCTCTGTGTAGACAAAATCTAGCTCACTATGGACACACCCAAATTACCATTCTCTTCTCCTGGCTAATACAAGCACATGTTACATCTTTATGAAATCTTAGTCTCACTTTAGTCTTCCCTCAATATATTAAGATTTACTAAGATACCTTATCAAAGAATTTTCCCTGAGTGAAATCAGACTTTTTTCAGCTTTGCCAAGATCACCTGATTAAAGCCTAACTCCTATGTAATACATCCTTTCTGACACTCTCATACTGAAACATCCCATGATTCATCATGGTATACAGTCTCCTCCATTGAGATAAGTAATAAATCCAACTTGTTTTAACTACAAGTGTTTTCTTGGTGGTCTTCAGCTGGACACCATTGACTATAAATATGAATACATATAAATCCACTGCTGTGCGTATTCGTAAAATTAAGAAAATGACAGCTTACTGTGTTAGTAAGAAGCATCAAGAGGATTTTTTTCTGCCAGTTTAAATCTAGAGAACTATCTTTATGACACTATAAAGCTTTTTTTCAGTTTATGTAGTTTTGATGAGGCTGACCTCTCTACTCATGGTTAATATTGTAACCCAGATCTGGATAATCAGGGCAATCCAACAATTTGGTCACTATGACTGGATCAGAGATGGGCATTTGGCTCAAGATTACCTTTTTTTCAAAAAGAAAGAAAAGAAAGGAAGAAAGAAAGAAAAAAAGAGAGAGAGAGAAAGAGAGAGGAAGGAAGGAAGGAAGGAAGGAAGGAAGGAAGGAAGGAAGGAAGGAAGGAAGGAAGGAAGGAAGGGAAAGAAAGAAAGAAAGAAAGAAAGAAAGAAAGAAAGAAAGAAAGAAAGAAAGAAAGAAAGAAAGAAAGAAAGAAAGAAAGAAAGAAAGAAAGAAAGAAAGAAAGAAAGAAAGAAAGAAAGAAAGAAAGAAAGAAAGAAAGAAAGAAAGAAAGAGAAAGAAAGAAAGAAAGAAAGAAAGAAAGAAAGAAAGAAAGAAAGAAAGAAAGAAAGAAAGGTTTATAATTACAGATGTGATTGCTAAGTAAGACAATGAGATTTTTGAGCAAATATCACATTTTTATTACTATATGTGCCAAAACTGCTTAAGAAGCCTCTAGTGTTGAAAGCAGAGTGGTAGAAAGAGTTAAAATAAGTTATGTTGCAATTTTATCAAATAGAATGCCTTTGCTTGGTTGAATGTGGCAGAGGCCAAATTGAAACAAGCTTAAAAACAAAATCAATGTATTGGCTTGAGTAACCCAATAGTACAAAGATGTCTTTAGGAGCACATATAGTGTCATATTTTCTTTATTTCTCTTTCCAGATCTCCATGATACTTTTATCTGTGTTGGCTGAAACAGTATCTTAGGAATAAACTAATTTTATTTTTTAACCAAATGTTTTTTTATATCCTTCTTTAATTAAAAAATTATTTCTAAGTTAGATGGTTCATGTTAGAAAAGGTTAATGAAACTATTTTTATGAAAAAATATGATGGTTTGTATAATGGAACTATTTTAGGAGTGCTGTATTTGCTCATTGTTTGAGATATAAAGCATTAGCAAATAATTAAGCAAATTTATTTGTGCTAAAGCACACAATGAAAAAAGTATTCAAATAACCTAAATTGAGGTATTTTAAAACTTCTGTAAAAATTCAGTGATCCTAAATGAGGCCAGAATTTTAAATGACATAGATGGGGATCTATCCTTATGAATTATTTATTTTTCATATGTTATAATATCAAATTAGATTTGATTACTACAATGTGATATTTATTATTTCTGGAAATTGAAGCACAGATAGGATGTTGCATATTTACAAACAATGAAATGTCTGATTATGGTGGCAAATATGGAGATGGTAATCATACAGGTAGGATACTTGGGAAGACTCATGAGACTCCACAGAGTATAATCACATAAGACTTTCATAAAAGTAACAGAGTACAGTAGGAGAATAAAGGCATAGTCAAATATAAAGTCTGAAAATTTCCAAGTACAGTTCCCAAAACTTTCTCAATTGCAAAGGATGTGTTATATCTACAGATTACAGACCATGAAGAAATTTAAAAGGAGCCTTAGTCTCAGGGGAAACAAGGTAAATATCTACTAACAGGTTTTTTTAAGGTCCAACGATCATGTAGCTACAGCCAGGCTTTTATCTAGTTGAATCAAATGCAAATTATCTACATATTTTCAATAAGCAATGAAGAAAGCTAGTACTGGTGCCTCCTGAAGAGTTTTGAATTTTAAACAGCTTTTTGCTAGTCATTAATTACTACATTTTCTCTTTATCTTGATCAAGAGTCAGAGACTAGTCTTCCGGGTGTTCTAGTGCAAGCCTAGACCAAGTGTTAGTTTACTGATCTTATACAATGTCTTATACAAAGAAAATTGTATCAACCACTTCAAAGAATTGTAGTCAATATGGATATATAGGTAGACTGGAACTTCATACTCTTTCAAAATTACACTCTAGAATTGAAGAAACATCTTTGAAAATGTGATTGTCTTCGAAAGGTATCATTACATGCTTGTATTAATTTGTATTTCCAAGCACTCATTCTCACAGATTATTTTCTATACAGAAATAATATGATTCAAAGTTACCTTATAAATCATAAACATATAGAATATATACTTGTAAGTTAGCTGAGAATTCACAGTTTACCACTAACCACATACTTCCATTTTGTAGATTTTAACTAATTCCAATTAAGTAAAAATGTGGCATATTTATTTTTATTCTTTATCTAGAAAGATGTTTTATTTCTCTGTTATACTTAATAGTCCTAATCACATACAGATACAGTATTCAGTTCAGGATTAGCCAAGATATTTTACTAAAAGGTCAGAGATAATTTTCAGTAGGAGCTCTTTTTAGACTAGCACGCTGGAAAATAATTGACGATATTGGCTGTAGTTTTGGAGGACACTAAAAATGTTTTGTGAGATAGTGTGAGAAATTATAATGACCTCTCACAGTAAAATGGAAAAATAAAGAAAGCAAAATAAATTTTTTAAAAAACTGAGTTAAGAAACCTAAAGTGTATTTCTAGCTCTATTAATATCTCTCTGCTCTTTGGTGAACCCATAAACTCTAAATCAAAGTTTCCTCATTTACAAATTTCATAGGTAGAATAAACTATCCAAAATTTTGCTTTCCACTATATATTTCTATTATTCTTTTATTTAATTTCATTGTCACTGAATTAAAAAAAAAACAGCAGTAACACAAATGGAAGTAATTCGAAGTATAAAAGTTTCATTCAGTGCTCCTGAAACAATCACCTTATTATGCTCATCTTTTTTTCTGAGATATTTAATACTTTCATTATCCTTTCTAAATTCTCAAGGATGCTTAGTAAAATACCTAAGAAGCTTAGTTGTACTCCAGGCTTTCACTTTTCTTTCAATTTTATTTGCCATTGCCAGGTATACCCTCTATGCTCTATTAAGATGCTAAGAAACTAAGAAAATTGATGAAATATATGAATATATTTACAGTCTGGCTTACTATAGAACCAGTACTGTTATGTATAGGCGTTTTATGTTTTTAATCATTTGTAATTCTCATAATATGCACCAGTTAAATAGTATTGCATTAAAAAATAAAACCTGAAAACTAAGTGGCTCACAACTATTGTTTATTATCACTCACATATATGAGGACTGTTGGGGAATCAGCCTATTTAGGCTATGCTCAGCTGGGTTGTTCAGCTTCAAGATGTAGATATGATTGAGCTTCATTGTGAGCACACATCTGTTCTGCATCATTTTTTTCTGGGGCCCAGGCTGAGATGTCAGTAGCTATCTATGGGAATCCCTTTTAAATGTGATAAAACAATTACAAGGACACAAGTTGAATCTCATAAGCATGACCTTTGTCTATGTCAGTCATGCTAACTAACAAGTTTTGACCAAAGCAAATTTCTTAGCCATTTAGTAAGCTAAGAGGTATGATTGTATATTACACTTGTGGAGTTAAAGAGTTGGAAAGAAAGTGGATATTTCAGAAGATACTTTTTAGCTGAATACCCAATAATCATACAAAGTCATAAAAATGAACTCTGTGATGCAAAGTCACCATTTTTCTGATGAGAAAATGTAATTTTAGGTAGAATAAATAAATTTCAAAAATCACACAATAATTAAGAGTAGACATTGGGATCGAGAAAAAAAATTTAATCTAATTTTATAAAGCTCAGTTTAAACTACACCAAGCAATAGAAAAAAAATTAATCATCAATAATGGTTTAATGTTGTCCTTTTAAGAAAAGTCTTTTACATTATTTATCAGTCACTTTCAGTATGTAAACCTGAAATTCACACTAATGGTGGGAATTCTAGGAACAGCATAGGGAACTGCTGGTTAAACACATCAGTTGGCACCATTTTCACAGAACCCTTTAGTCTCCCCTCTACAAAGTAAAGTTCAGCCTATGAGAAAAATTGTTTATACACAATTCTTAAGAATATATATATTAAGAATATATACACATATATATTCAGAGTGCCACCATTTCCTGAATAGACTTGCTGCTTAACAAAATGGTGTCCCACATTTAGAAGTCTTTTTTAAATGTGAATATAATAGGTATTCATTATAGATAACATTAAAATATATCTGGACAAGAAAGTAATTATTCTATAATTTCGTAACCAGGAAATGACCACTGTTATTAATTCGTGTGTTTTTTACAGCTTTTTGAGATGTATAATGCATTAGGTATATAAAAGGAACTGTTTTTGCAAATGTCATAAAAATATGGAGTCTCAAATAAAGACATAATTCTAATAAATATAGTATAAAATTAGTAATCACCATACATTTAATTGATTTTTTTCATCCTATAAGTGTAGTACTAATTGTGTAACAAATAGAATGTATATTTTTATTACTTGCACCCAAAATTTTGATGTCACATAAGTAATTTATTCCTTTAAATATCCATTTTTAAATAAATAATTTAAAATACATAAATTTTTAAAATTTTGAAATTTTAAATGAATGACTTTAGACATTCATTTTAAATAAATAATTTTATCTAAATTATAAATTTTAAGCAATTTTATAAGCAAATTTAGCATATTTAATTATGGATACAGTGATTTCTTCTTAAAGTAATAAATTACTTATTTAGTAAATAACAACTTACTAAAGTTACTTAATAACTTTTATTATGTGAAAACATTTATATGCTGATATATCATATTTTTCTGGATACTGTTGATACTAAAATTTACCTTGCTTTGTTGGTATGCCCATGCCCCAAATGGTGTAGTGTTGGCTGCTAACAGTTCACAGCTTTTCCATTTCTTGCCCTTAGTCAAATGAAGCCACTAGTCTCAATCAAGAGGTTCCCTTTTCTGCCTTGGGAACACTGACAGCCAAGAATGGCTGAATGACACAGAAATACAAAATACTAATTTCTGCCTCAAAATGGGGCACATTCTGTGATGTGATTTGTCCTCTAGAGTGCCCTGGATGACCAAACTAAAGGTAGTTTCTAGCTAAGACCACATTCTATCTAAACTTTCTTGCCATAATATATCTTGCTTTCATTGCTCTCTTTTTCTTAAGAGCATTCCTCTAATAAATTACTTCCATAAAGACTCTATCTTTTTCTGTCTCTCTCTCTCATATAAACTTTACACATATATACAAGTATATATATATATATATATATATATATATATGTATCTGTGTATATATATGTATATATGCATATATGTACATACATACCAGCACACATATACATATATGTGCATAATTTATATGTATATAGATATATATTAAAATATAGTGCAAATGTGTATGTATACTATATTATAGTGTAGAATATGTATACATTACATATGTGTGTACACTATCGATGCAAGTATAATTTATATGTATATGTAAATATACTATAATATAGTATTTATATAGTCACATATGCTGTATTATATTGTTGTATATGTGTGTATTATATGTGCATATGTATTTATTTATATATGTATAAATGTTTATATCTATATCTATAATATGTCTTTCTTCAGTCTGTTTTCCTAGAAGCTGAGTCAGGGACTCTTGTTAAAACAATTTATTATTTTATTTTATGTTATTATATACATATATATGTAAACCACATATATACTAATATTGCACATATGACTTTAACAAAGGGTGTGAAAGACCTATATAATGAAAACTATGAGACATTATTTTAAAAATTTGAATAAGCAGAGATAAAAAATACTCCATGTTTATGAATTGGAAGAATCAACATAATTAAAATGGTATCTTACCCAAAGCAATCTACAAGTTTAATGCAATCTTTATTAAAATTCAAATGGTATTCTTTAAAGAAATAGAACAAAAATTTATTAGATTTGTATAAAATCACAAAAGACTCCAAATAGCTGAAGCGATCCTGAGTAAAAAGAATAAGGTCAGAGGTATCACACTCCCTGACTTCAAATTATACTACAAGGCAACATGGTATTGAATGAAAAACAAACACACACACCAATAAAACAAAACTGAGAACCCAGAAGTAAACCCGCATATATATGAGCAAATGATGTTCAACAAAGGAGTTAAAAATATGCAATGGAAAAAAGTCTCTTCAATAAATGGTGATAGGGAAATTAGAAAACCACATACAAAAGAACAAAACTAGACTGCTATTTGTTATCATATGTAAAAATTAACTCAAAATTGATTAAAGACATGAATATAAGGCCAGAAATAATAAAATACATAGAAGAAAACATAGGTACTAAACTTATGAACCTTGGTTTTAAAGACAATTTTATTAATTTGACCACAAATGTAAAGTAAGTAAAAGTAAAAAATAAATAAATGGAACTATACCAAACTAAAAAGCTTCTACACAGCCAAAGAAACCATCATCACCACCACCACCACCACCACCACCACCAACAACAACAACAACAACAACAACAAAGATAACCAATTGAATAGGGGAAGATATTTGAAAACAACACTTTTAATAAGGGGTTGACATCCAAAATATACAAAAAACTCATACAACTCAACAACAAATAAAACCAATAATCTGGTTAAAAAAATGGGCAGAGGACCTGAACAGACACTTCTCCCAAGAAGACATACAAATGACTAACAGGCATATGAAGAGATGCTCAATTTCATTAGGGAAATAAAAATCAAAACCATGAGATAGGACCACAAGCATGTTAAAATGTCTATTACCAAGACAAGTAATGACAAGTGTTGGAGAGACTGTGGGGAAAAAGGAACTCTTATACACTGCTGGTGGGAATGTAAATTGGTACAGCCACTATAAAAAAAGCAGTATGGAGAAAAAATGTAAAACTTTTATTCATAAGAATATATGTACTTCAATGCTCATAGCAGCATTGCTCATGGTGGCCAAGACATGGAAACAACCAAAGTGTCCTACAATAAATCCCTGGATAAAAATGATATTGTACATATATAGAATGGACAATTACTCAGCCACAAGAACAGATGAAATACTGCCATTTATGACAACATGGATGGATCTTGAGAATATCATGCTAAGTGAAATAAGTCTGGTGGGAAAAGTCAAGAACCATATAATTTTACTCATATATGAGATATAAAACTGAAAGCAACAAATGAACAAACAAGACAAAGAAAAACTCATAGACTTAAACAGTATACGGTGGTTACCAGAGAGAAAGGGAAGGGAGGGGTGCAAAAAAGAGTAAAAGAGATTAAATGTATGGTGATGGAAGGAGACTTGACTTTGGGTGGTGAACACACAATGCAATATACAAATAATGAATTACAGAATTATAAACTTGAAACCTATATAATTTTATTAAGCAATGTAACCCAAATAAATTTAATACAATAAAAAAGTGGAAAAAAAGAATAGTGCCATTTAAATTGACCTGATATTTATTTAAAATAATTGACAAGCTCTTCTAATGGGAATCAGCTTTATCTCTTGCATGATACAATTTTATTTTCATATAAACATATTGTGTGGAATTTAAATTTATTGAAATGTTTGAAAAGGGGAATACTGATTCTGATGCTGTGTATGTAAAATATTTACTTCTATAGTTGACTTCCTTTTTTTATATGCATAAGGTTCATTGAGCTAGTCAAGGATAAATATATTTTGTTCACAGTTTCAAGACAACTGCATATCAATTTCAAGCTGAAAAATCTTTTTTTATATGTTTAAGTTTTCTATCTCCAAATATATCATGATTGTCATAAATTTTGTTTTTTTTGGTATATTTCATCTATTTAATATTCATTCAAATATTGTCTTTATTTAAAAATTATAGAAGTCTGTTAAAATCGAGTTAATTTCCATATCATTTTTATTATGTCATCCTGTAATTTATGCTCTCACAAAGGAGATTTATGTCAAGGCATGAAAATATATATTCACACATAAACTAATTTTAGCATGCAAATAAGTTAATCCCAGAATAAGTAGGTTTGTGTCTTAAAATTATGAGATTTGAAATGTTCTGGTACAAAATTAAGATAATTCATACATTTTATTGCATGTACTGTGAAAAAGCCATTTGGTAACAGGTAAACACAACTATTTTAAAAGGGCTCTTTTTTTTACTCTTTCCTCACTTTATTCCTGTCTTTTTCTTGCATTCATAGAGGAATATAATTTTAGAATTAATACTACTTTAGAAAAAATGATAACTAATATATTTAAGATTTTATCAAGTACCAGACACTATGTCCAGCACTTACATTATCACAATTTATACTCAGAACAACCCTAGAAAACAAATACTATAATTACAGTATGCCCATTTGAAAGATAAAATCTTGAGACTTAAAGAAGTATATTATCTTTCTCAATACCACATGAGGTATACCTGTACTAGTTTTTACGTGTACTACTTGTTTTAAAGAAGGAGAAAACAAGGTCCAACAAAATAGGAATTCATTCTGGGTCACAAAATTTTAAACTTATAACATAGGTCCCTTGACTTATATTTATTAGCCTAACTCATTTACCAGCTCTTCTTTTCTCTTTTCTGTCGACTTGGAAACATGATTCACATTATTTCTCTTTACAAAAAGAATTATGACACTCATTTTACTTGTCCATGTATTAGAAACCAGATTTTTATCCTCTTCATGGTTGCTGTTACTTCACTGAGTGACTTCACCAAGGTGGCAACTTAGGTTGTTCCCTTGACTTTGCTCCTCCTCACAAAAACAAGTAACAAGTATTTATGGAAAAGATGCCATTGAGAAAATCTTAGAACAAGATAAGGGAGAGAGAGACTCAAGCACTCCCTGTACCACAGAGACCAAAACAATGCATCAGAAGGGCAAGAGGTGGGGTTGCATATTCACTGTGTTGCCCCTATCCCAGACTGGCACAGCACCGCTTTGAGAGGACTCCCTTGAGTTTACAGTTCCTCCAATAGGAAAAGAGAACCCATGGTGAACATCTAGCTCCCCCAGGATTGTGGGTTGATTTTTTGGAGTCCCTCCTCTAGGCTTGCTTCATGGGGTTGGAGGGGCAAACTTCAGGGCTTAGACACTGGGAATGGAATTCTTATGAGAAGGGGGAAGGGCCTTCCAACAACAAGCATGGTGATATTGGCAGACTGAGTTCCCACTTACAGCACACAAGTACTAGTCCCAACTAACAACTTTTCTCATTTGCACAACCGAAATAGTGGTGCAATCTGACCAGGGAACTAGGTAGGGTGCAGGTCTACTTTCTCTGCCTGGGCTCTAGTCTGCTTCCCACCACACACCCAAGCAGAAAGATGAATCATAACCCTGCCCACTGTTGTGTAGCTCCAGAACCCCACCTGAGAAGAGATAACTGCACCCCCAAGTTCATAGCAGCATTACTTAGAAACAAACTAAGACATGGGAATAACTTGAGTGTCCATTATAGGATAAGTGCATAAAGAAATTGTTACATATATAATGTTATATATACATAGTACACAACCATGAAAAGAAGAAAATCCTGCCATTTGAAACAATATGAATTAAATTTCAGGGCATTATGCTAAGGAAAATAAGTCAGACAGAGAAAGACAAATGCTGTATGGTAGCACTTATATGTGGAATCTAAAACAAAACAGAACAAAAATATAGAAAAAGAGAATAGATTTTTGGTTATCAAATCCAAGGACTTAGGTCTGAGGGAATTGGAAAAAGGTGATTAAAAGGTACAAACTTTCAGTTACAAGACATGTAAGTACTGGGGACATAATGTACAATGTAACAACTATAGTTAATACTGCTTTATGGTATATTTGAAAGTTGTTAAGAAAGCAGGCCTGTTCTTTTTTATTTTTTATTTTAATTTTATTAGTTTCAAGTATTCAGTATGTTGCTTAGACATTTACATAGTTTATGAAATGATCCTCCTAATTGCTCTTTCTCTCCTCTGGCTCTACACCTACTTATTTATTTATTTATTTGTAAATAAATAAATAAATAAATGATAAATAGCGAGTGAGTGCAAGTGAGAAGGCCTGAAGAGTTCTCATCACAAGAAAAAACAATTTTTTTAATATTTATATAAGATGACAGATGTTTATTAAATTGATTGTGATAATTATTTAAAAAGATGCTGTACATCTTAAAATTATGTAATGCAATATGAAAATTATATCTCAATAAAAAAGATATACATACCACATTTTAGGAAAAAGAGTAGAAAGGATGAACATTTTTCATTGTCTAGAGGACTATCTATAATGACTATTTCAGTAACATTTTAAAAAATTGGGGATATTTGCCATGAAGAAATGCCAGAGCCCGCCAGCTGAGATTGAACAGTTCCCGAAAGGGGGCGTGAGGATTGAGAAATATAGAAGAGAGAGAGAGAGAGAGAGAGAGAGAGAGAGAGAGAGAGAGAGAGA